>WJEZ01002535.1:0-13214 GCA_009869925.1 Thalassaphorura encarpata | reverse complement strand
ATGGGCCTTTTTAAGTGACAGGACAATAGCAGGTACACGAGTGGTCGACACGTGTGTGTGTAGCACTTAATTACCCAAAATCTTATGGCAATGGAAGTGTCAATGCATTAAGCAATGTCCCAATTTACTATGGGACAATGTCTTTGTTCATAACATAACATGTGCTGCTAGTGACTAAGCAGAACTTAAACACTAATCTCTAGCAGAATTCACAGAAAGAGAATGCGAAAGGCAAATAGAGAAATTGCTCAAATCATAGCATATGTAAGAGACTTATTGAAAAGTTGAAAATTTTAATATTTCAAGGTTTGCGTTCAAATTAGTTTACATGATACGTGAGTGACGTGCTTTTGTAATAAGGTATCTGCGTTGATGCCGACACTGCTACAGTTTCCTTGAATTTCGGAACTCTTCCCATTTTCACAGTCACACCTACCCGTATAATTTATTTCATTTATTTGCAAATAATATTTTACCCATTCCTCAGTTTTGGTCTCAGGGTTAGGTTTGCCTAATCTCTGCATTTCATTTCATTGACGAGCAGATCAGAATTCAAGGAAAACAGTGACTAGACATTTATATTATCGAGGACGGACGTGACATGAAAAAATTTATGTAAAACAGCTTAAAAATAATATGATTTGGCATAATTTCCGTTTGAGCAAAAATATTCCAGTGCTCTCTGGAATTAAATTAAAACGTAGGTTTTGGGAGTAACAAAATTAAAATGATCGTGGTTACTTTATTGAAAAGGTAACTTTTAAACTTTATGCCGTATTTATAATTTCTAGAATTTTTCTCCAGATCTTCGAGCCACGTTAGAACTGGAGCCATGCCTGTAATAATAGGAAGGATCATGTTGTAACTACAAATCGCAAATTTGCATGCTCATCATTTTAATCCATCAAATCGATATATGATTTGGCATAATTTCCGTTTGAGCAAAAATATTCCAGTGCTCTCTGGAATTAAATTAAAACGTAGGTTTTGGGAGTAACAAAATTAAAGTGATCGTGGGTTACTTTATTGAAAAGATAACTTTTAAACTTCATACCGTATTTATAATTTCTAGAATTTTTCTCCAGGTCTTCGAGCCACGTTAGAACTGGAGCCATGCCTGTAATAATAGGAAGGATCATGTTGTAACTACAAATCGCAAATTTGCATGCTCATCATTTTAATCCATCAAATCGATCGAAGGAATCTCAAATAAAGCAAAACCCAATGCAACAGGACCATAAGACAAATCCAGATACAGATACAGAATCACGATACGATGCGCAATAATCAAAACAGCTATAGTCTGGGACATGATACTGTGAGTACAAAGATTGACATCATGGGATTCTATGTAATACGAATGCTTATCGTTGAACTTCATTTCATAAGACCATGAAAATAGTCATTAGAATTAATTATCGTGTTAATTAATTCACGAGCCACTTCAGCTAATCATGGATTTATGGAATTTCTCTCAAATCTCCATATTAATTGCATTTGTACCGTTTCAGGAATTGGGTCAAGTGAACAAAGGATTCGAGAATGAAATCAAGGACGAATGGAAATTAGGGTTTGAACAAATCATTCATGATGAAATCACCAAAGATAAAGAGAGAAATGGAACTATCGTTGCATCATCAGATGTAGGCAAATAATTAAGGACTAGAAAATACATTTACCTAATACTATAGTATTTTATTAATACCATTTTTTAAACAATTTATTAGGCACCAGAGTCCCAAGAAGAGATTGGACGAGACACTTGGGATAATCCTATTGAATTTCTCATGTCTTGCATTTCCATGTCCGTGGGTCTTGGGAATATTTGGAGATTTCCATTCACAGCCTATGAGAACGGGGGTGGTGCTTTCCTTATTCCGTATTTAATTGTTCTGTTTTTTATTGGCAAACCCTTGTACTTCCTTGAAATGGCCTTAGGACAATTTAGTTCATATGGACAAGTCAAGGTTTGGAAACTAGCTCCGTTATTTAAAGGTCGGTAATTTCTGAACTTCCAGAAGAATTTATCACGCACTGAGATATTGATAAATTTTTTACTGTGTTTTAAGGGGTAGGCTACGGGTCCATGATTGGAACTGCGTGTGTTGTGTCCTACTATTGTTCCCTCATGGCTCTTACGATTTTTTATTTCGCTGTGTCCTTCCAAAAAGTTCTTCCTTGGGCAGAGTGCAATCTGGCATGGACGCCAGAGAATCTTTGCATTGATGGAGTCTTTCAAAGCAATCATACGACAAAGAGTTTATCGGAATTATATTTTAAGTAAAAATGAACAATGATGACTTGGCATATCCTAACTGTTCTAGTGAAATTCAAATTAACTATTGTTTTTTTTTGTAGCTACGAAGTATTTCCTGAATATGAAAACATAGACAATGGGATTGGGCTTCCAGAATGGCGACTTACCCTTTGTCTCCTAGGAGCTTGGATCATCGTTTTCTTGTCCCTCGTAAAAGGAGTCAAGAGTTCAGGGAAAGTCGCGTATTTCACTGCAATATTTCCATACGTTGTACTTTTTATATTATTGATACGTTGGAGTCACACTGGAAGGGGCTTGGGAAGGAATCAAATTCTTTATTAAGCCGGAATGGGCAAAATTGGCAGATCCTCAGGTAACCAAAATTTCTAATCTTGGCACTTAACTTTTCGGTTTTTGAGTACGCATTATCCTGAGTTGCAGAATTATGCAGTCCAGTTTTATTTGAGTTTTTTACTTTACGCTATTAGGTTTGGTTTGCTGCTGTGGGTCAATGCTTCTTCAGTTTGAGGTATTTTTAGTGCTTTTCCACTATTAGTCCTTCAAAAGTCAAAACCATGTAATCTGTATTGCATGAAATACTACAATAAATTAATTTCATATTTCAGTACGGGGTTCGGCCCTGTCATCATGTTTGCCTCGTACAACCCTTTCAAGAGAAATGTTTACAAGTAATTCAATTAATTTATTGAAATTACTTATGTCAGCCCAATTTACACTTACGTTTTATATGAATTGTTGCCAGAGATGCCTTCATAATTAGTTTAATGGATACATTCACGAGTCTTCTGGCAGGATTTACAATTTTTGCCATACTGGGATATTTGGCCGTGACCTCTGGGCAGGACGTGAAGGATGTCATCAACAGTGGACCTGGGCTGGCATTTATCTCTTATCCCCAAGCCATTGCAAAATTTGATTTTGTTCCTCAGGTATAAATTCAAAGAAAAGTTGCCTGCTGTCCATTCAATTGAATAACCGTATATTTTCAATTGAATTTCAGCTGTTTGCAGTCCTATTTTTCCTCATGTTGTTTACCCTTGGGGTCGGAAGTGCAACTGCATTGACGAGTGGAATCATCACAATAGCTTGTGACCAATGGCCTCATATCAAACGGTCAATTGTGACTGCTGTCATTTGCATCATTGGTTTCGGTAAAGTTTTCAAATATTGAAAAAGAATCCTACAAAATTAATACATTGGTCTATTTTTAGGTATTGGATTAATCTACGTGACTCCGGTAAGATATCCGCTGATATAATGGTCAATTTATTAAAACTTGGTCTAATTTTCTTAATTAAAACAGGGAGGACAATTCATGCTGACCCTCGTAGATCATTTTGGTGCAAATTTTGTAATTTATGTAATGGCAACCCTCGAGGTCATTGGTGTATGTTGGGTTTATGGAGTCAACAATTTCTGCCGAGACATTGAATTCATGATTGGGATAAAAGTTGGGATTTATTGGAAATTTTGCTGGGGATTTTTTACCCCTGTTTCTCTCTCCGGAATTTTAATTTATACTTTAATCAGTCAAGAAAAACTTCAGCATAGGAAAACAGATTTTCCTCCAGCTGCGACAGGTAATTACAGATAAAATATTTTTAAAAGTCCGGTTTAACTTTAATTAATTCTACTTCAGCTGCTGGTTGGGCATTGGCCGCTTTCGCACTATTCGTCTTACCACTGTGTGCAATTCATGCAATTTGGACAAGAAAATCTTCGGGGTTCTTTGCGGTGAGTTTAAAATATAATTGAAAATAAAAGTTTTAGCCCTATTAAACGAAAGTTACCAGTAGTTGGCAATGCTGCTTGGACGGTTATTTATGGTTAATCGTTTTATATTACAGAAACTGAAAGAGTCTATTCAACCTACAGCGGCGTGGGGTCCAAGACCACCAAAGTTAAAAGCAGAATGGGCTCAATTTCGACAAAAATTTCAATAACCTATCAAATTGTCAACTTTAATTTTTAATGCCTTTGTTCCAGAATTTATAATAAATCGTGAGAAATTCCAGAGTCTTGGTGTAGTTGTTTAATATTTATTTACCACATGTTCATAACAAGATGGAATAAAACTCCGAGATTCCGACTGATAGTCCAAATTCAAGCCATTTTCAAAAATGCAAGTGTGACTGCCTGTGCTGTGAATGCCATGGCGAGTGTGCAATGCCAGTAAATGGATTAAAGTTTTTTTTAATTGATCAATTCATCAGGGCTAATTTTAACTATTGCTAGATTTGAGTTCATTAGCTAGTTCTGTCATACACCTTACTTTTAACTTTAGGAATTCTATGAATATATTCTCGATTTATATTACTGAATCAAAATTTTTGTATCTATGGAAATTACTATTTTTGTGCTGCACTGATCCAACAAATTCTAGAAAAACAAGTTCCGATTTACTCAGATGGTAAGTTATTACGAATACGAATAGAATCATCCACAAAAATACATTACTTGGTCATAATAATCTGAAAATCATGCGAGTCTCAGATTACAGCTCGGTTTGATCGATCAAACATCATTTTTTGTGTTTTTACATCAACACATTAGAAATGCACGGAGACAAAATTGTAAGAAAGGCACTTTAAGACAAGTACTCTTGAATTTTCAAGGTCTCCTCCGGAACTATTTTGCAATATTATATAATTTTTGGCTACACGCTTTGTTTTCCAGCTGAAGATGTTTCCTTCAGTACAGGAATTAATATTTCAACGCTTAAACACGTTCCATATGCACGGAGACAAAATTGTAAGAAAGGCACTTTAAGACAAGTACTCTTGAATTTTCAAGGTCTCCTCCGGAACTATTTTGCAATATTATATAATTTTTGGCTACACGCTTTGTTTTCTAGCTGAAGATGTTTCCTTCAGTACAGGAATTAATATTTGACCGCTTAAACACGTTCCAGTTTAATTTATTTCATAGTTGCAAATCAATAGAATGTGAATAGTTGAGTTAATGTTTCGCTAAATCTTTACAATTCACTCACAGTCAGTCAATTGATTTATCAGACTTCAAGGGAAATACCTACCAGGCACGTAATGCTGCACATGGCATAAACGCGGACGTGACTCAGAGAAATTAACGTAAAATGACTTAAAAATAAATGGTTTGGCATAATTTTGAAAATAAGAAAGATTCCAGTGATTTTTGTGCAATTGGGGTGCAGTACATTAGCGATTAACTCAGATTTAAAATTTCAGTTAAATACAAGTGGTTTCCGAAAATCCTTATTAAAAAACTGCTGAAATAAAACCTCCATAACAGGAAAGGTTTAGTTACAATTTCTTCAATTTCTCGGCAGGTCTAAAAGTAAGCTACACTAGTGCTAGGAAATAACAAACTGATTTTTATAATACACTGTTCCCAGCCCCTCAAATTGATCATTAAACAAGCAAATTTGATGAACAAGGGCTCTGAGTTAAATCCACCATGCCCAACAATGAAAACATCTATAGTTTAGGACCTGATACGGTGAGTACAGTATAAATCTCAAACGTAGGCATTAGCACGAATAATTTAATTTAATTCTCATGCCAAGCGCAGAACTTCATAGAATATCCACTTGTGTTTATATTATATGATTCAGGAATTAGGACAAGTTAACAAAGGGTTCGATAATGAAATCAAGGACGAGTGGAAATTAGGTTTTGAAGAAATTATACATGATGAGATTATCAAAGATAAGGAGAAAAATGGAACTATCGTGGCATCCCTTGATGTAAGCAATAGAGCTATACCAGAGGAGGATCTGAATATTCTAATATTTAATTATTTCCCTATTCAAAAAATTAAATAGACACCAATGTCCGAAGATGATACTGGACGTGATACTTGGGATAATCCGATTGAATTTCTCATGTCTTGTATTTCCATGTCCGTGGGACTCGGGAACATTTGGAGATTTCCATTCACTGCCTATGAGAATGGGGGTGGTGCTTTTCTTATCCCTTATTTAATTGTTTTGTTTTTCATTGGCAAACCGTTGTATTTCCTGGAAATGTCTATGGGACAGTTTAGTTCATACGGACAAGTCAAGGTTTGGAAATTAGCTCCGTTATTTAAAGGTACGTGATTCATGAAGAAAAGTTTAGAAATCAGAAGTACTGAAGTATTAATAGAATTCTGTTACTGTGTTTTAAGGGGTTGGCTATGGGTCAATGATTGGGACCGCATGTGTTGTGTCCTACTATTGTTCCCTCATGGCTCTTACGATTTTTTATTTCGCTGTATCCTTCCAAAAAGTTCTTCCTTGGGCAGAGTGCAATCTTGCATGGGCACCAGAGAATCTTTGCATTGATGGAGTCTTCCAGAGCAATCAGACTACAAAGAGTTTGTCGGAACTTTATTTTAAGTAAAGAAAAAAGAAATTCTCAGCCTCAACACAAAAAAGCCTTGCTGCAGAATGCAACTTTAACTTTACTATAATTTTTTCAGCTACGAAGTATTCCCTGAATTTGAAAACATAGACAATGGGATTGGGCTTCCAGAATGGAGACTTACCCTTTGTCTTCTTGGAGCATGGATCGTAATTTTTCTGTCCCTAGTGAAAGGAGTCAAGAGCTCGGGGAAAGTTGCATATTTCACAGCAATATTTCCATACGTTGTACTTTTCACGTTGCTCGGTCGCGGAGTTACTTTGGATGGTGCTGTGGAAGGAATTAAATTCTTCATTAAACCACAATGGGAAAAATTATTGGATCCAAAGGTAATTGAAATGTCACAATACTGAAGTCATATATTTTCAATTGCTACTAATTTCCAAGGTTGAGATTATGGTATTCGGTTTATCATACATTCGCTTTTTTCAGGTTTGGTTTGCTGCCGTGGGTCAATGCTTCTTTAGTCTGAAGTATATTTCATTATATGTCAAGATTCTAGAACTGTACTAGATTTTCACTAATGTTCAACATGTTTGATTTTTCAGTACGGGTTTCGGTCCTATCATCATGTTTTCATCCTATAATCCTTTCAAGCGCAACGTTTACAAGTAATTAGCTTTCGAAGTCTAAGCAAGACCAACTTCCTCTTGATTTGGACTAATTTTAATAATTTGTTGTCAGAGATGCTTTAATCATTAGCTTAATGGACACATTCACGAGTCTTCTGGCAGGATTCACAATTTTTTCCATTCTGGGATACTTGGCCGTGACCTCTGGCCAGGAAGTGAAGGATGTTATCAACAGTGGACCTGGGCTGGCCTTCATCTCATATCCGCAAGCCATTGCAAAATTTGATTTTGTTCCTCAGGTACAAATTTAAAGAAAGTTAGAGACGGCTTTATAAGCGTAATTTCAGCTATTTGCAGTTCTATTTTTTCCTCATGATGTTTACCCTTGGCGTTGGGAGTGCAACTTCCTTAACGAGTGGAATCATTACAATCATTTGTGACCAATGGCCTGATCTTAAACGATGGAAGGTCACGGCTGGAATCTGTATCGTTGGTTTCGGTAAGAAAGATTTAAGGTTCATGTTATAAGTATTCCAGTAAGAAACACAAATTTTTTTATTCAGGCATAGGACTAATCTACGTGACTCCGGTAAGATATTCATATTATATACATTATAAGGAAAGCTCGAAACAGTTGGTATCGTATGACGTGAGTGTTTGTCTTTATAAAAGGGAGGACAATTCATGCTAACCCTAGTAGACCATTTTGGAGCAAATTTTGTCATTTATGTAATGGCGACCCTTGAGGCTATTGGCGTGTGTTGGGTCTACGGGCTCAACAACTTCTGCCGAGATATTGAATTCATGCTTGGGATCAAAGTTGGAATTTACTGGAAATTTTGCTGGGGATTCTTTACTCCAGTATCTCTCTCTGCGATTTTGATTTACACACTGATCAGTCAAGAAAAACTTCAGCATAGGAAAACAGATTTTCCACCGTCAGCAATGGGTATTGTATAATCAATGACTACATTTTTTAAATAAAAGTTTTTATCTAATTATTCATCGTATAGCCGCTGGTTGGGCATTAGCCGCTTTAGCTCTTCTTGTACTACCGGTCTGTGCAATTCATGCAATTTGGACAAGAAAATCCTCCGGGTTCTTTGAGGTGAGTTTAAAACGCGCATGAAAATAAAAATATTAGCCCTACTATGCTCTATAGAAACACAGTCCGAGTCTTGCTTGGCAAGTCAGTTATGGTTGATCTTTCTTTTATATTGCAGAAACTGAAAGAGTCTATCCAACCTACGGCCGCATGGGGTCCGAAACCCCCGAAATTGAAAGCAGAATGGGTTCAATTTAAACAAAAACTTCAATAACTATCAAAATTTTCTTAGTGTGATGCTAAGTATAGTTTTCAAATTCAGTTTAAGTTGTTTTGATCATAAATTCGTAATAAATCATGACAACTTCATTAAAACGTGTGAATTATAGTATTCTTCAGTTTAGGTTTTTATTCATTCATCTGGTACAGGAGCTGTTTTACTTTTTTCTTTTTTGACAAATTTTCGTGCCACTTTATCTCGACCTTCTAGAATCGTTAGTGCTGGAATAGTAAAATCTTTGGGATTGTGAAGAACCAAATTTCTCTGTGGGACTTCCTTCAGCGGTGTATCTGATTTCATGACAGGAATTGAAACCAAAGGGTAGAAACATTCTCCTAGAAAATCATTCTGCCCAACCACATCCCAATCGTAGACGATAAATTGGATAAACCCAGCCCTATCCATGTCTTCAGCAGTTAGTTCCCTTCAAAATTGAAAAAATAGTTAGACGATCCACTAAAGTTAATTTTCAAATATATATTCTTACATTGAAAAAGTTTCTTCAAATAGAGGAAACAGAGTTTCTTTTTTGACTTGAGTTTTGAAGCGTGGAATATTCGGATAAAGTGGTTTTGGCACAATTCGGACTTTGACAAAGGGATCGCTTGAGCCTGGAGAAAAAAGTACAGAAATTAAATCCTTTTGCACTAAATTTTGTATTTCAACAATTACTCACCATTAGAATCCGTGGCTATCAAATTCCTTGCATTCAGAACTTCAACGTTCAGAGTCCGAATATCAATACAATATTGAGCCCGGATGGTCACCAATCCCCAATCTCCAGGTTTTGGTGGCAACGTCTGCTGATATTCGTGACGCTCTTTTAGATATTTTAGAATAAGCTCAGGAGTAGATGCAGCTTGTGGGTCCAAAATATCAAAAAGGGCTTTAATTCTTGGAGTTTCCTTAATTTTTGCTGATTCAGCTTCGGATGGATAAAAGAAGTTTGGTACGACATGAACAATTGTGAGAATTCTAGCAAAATAGGCCGGTGAACGCTTTTTCTAGAATTCAGAAAAAAACTGAATGTATTTAAATTAAGTTTTTAAGAAGATCAATTCTTATCATGCAATTAGCAGCGGAAACTATTACCGCAAGACTTTTATGGACAATGTCTTCCATTGCACAACATGTTGTTTCCCAAATGACGGCGAATAATTTATCAAAACTTCCATCGCACGTCCTAGTTTTCTAATTTGATCAGCATGTCATCCAAATATTTCATGAGCTTTTGAACTCCTTCTTCCTCCTTGGTTGAGTCAAGTGCCTTTTTAATGAGTCTGTCTATTGGAGCTTTTACCTTCAAAAATAATAGCATTTTCATAGCAATAAGCTTCAGAACTTTCTTATCTACCCATATTCTTTGCCTATGCATATTCATATACCTTTCCCCTCAAAATCTCAAGCAGCTCATACAATTTATCATTAATGCTTTCCTCGGCGTTTTCAATCACAGTTTCCAACGTTCGCTTACATTGTGCCCCGATTTGTTCTCCTTGCAGGACGATGAGCCCCTCTAGAACTCTATCAGTTCCAAGTTTCTCCGTAAGGGCCAGCATTTCTTGACCCAAGTATTCAATATTGTTCACTGCCGAACAAACCTTTTCAAATATTTAAAATTTTATTTAACGTTTTTATAGATTTGACTTGATTATGTATTTTCATATATTTACTTCATCCGAGATTTGGTATTTATCTCCACAATTTTTTCGCTGTTCTAAAGCCTCAAGTTTTTTGCAGAGATTATCACAGTAGAGCACATTACATCGGCACAATTCCTGAAATGAGAGCAAAATTTAGCTATCTTTCACACAAATTAAAATTGACGTGTCCATCATCATTTTGAAACTTACATCCAGAATTTTTGCGATGAATGTATACGAACCCTCTGGTTCTGGCCAAGCCAACTGTGCCCAAAATTCTTGGATCTGAGAATTACATTTATAAAATGTAATATTTTGCTAACTTCGCTTTGCTACTTTTGAACTATTTAGCCTACCTGGTGAAAGACATGAGCTGTATCAACCGCAGAAGAACTTCTCTGAACGTATTTATCAATAGCTTGGAGTGTATCCAGTTCTACAGCCTTTTTAATTCTATTCACTCCTTTATAAAATGCCATGTCCAACCATTGTGCAACGCTAGCGTAGAACCAGGAATGAAATCCACCAGCAATCAAAAGATCTTTTGTAGAGGACAAATGTGAAGAAAAGCTGGAATGACGCGTTAAATGAGAATTAAAGGTTGGAGAAAACCTACTCTGCTTTAAACTACTTGTCTTACTCTGCAAATTTTCGGACAGTCATATAAAGTTCAAACAATGTAGTCCCTGTGGCTATATCATCTTCCACGGATCCTCCCTCCGCTTCCTTCAAGTCCAGACGCTTCAGATCCTTGCAAACATCTTCGATGATTGGGGACACAATTCGTCCAAACTAACCGGAACACAAGGAAATAACAGTAATAAATTATATCTTATTTAAATACTGATTTGCTTACCTTTTCATCATATATTCGATATGTGAGCTCAATGTAATCAATTCCAAGATACCTGAATTCAAAATTTAAAATGTTGAATAAACTAGATTTTTCCCTAAGTCATTCATACAATTTTACCTTTTAAATCCGGCATGAGTAGTGTCCAGACCTGCTTGGAGATCTGCATTCAAAATCTTTCCTATTCTCATCATGTTCTGTATCTGACTATCTTCTGAATTTTCGTCGGGTATGCATGAATTTGTGTACCTACGAATTAATCATACTTTTCAATATTCAGAAATAAACATTTTGTACTTACTCTTACAGATTCTGAGCTCCCGTGTGTACAATGTCAGTAAGTTTGTCCACAATGCGTTGGGCATCCAGGTTAAATTGAGGGTCAAGATGTGTCAGTTTGCCTTCGGGGTAATTCAAGAGTTGATTTTTGACTAGTCCCAGTGTTCTAGAATTTTGCAAATTTATGATTTACACAAAATTATCTAAAAAATTAACTAGTACCTTGCATAAAATTGGATTTGAGTCGCTCTATTTATATTTTTGAGAAACATGTCATGCAAGCCTGTGAGAAATTCAATATGATTCTCCACAAGGGTTTGAGTCAATTGCCAAAATTCTTTCACCTGAAAAATAATGCTTTACTTAATATTTTTGAATTAATTCGTAGAAATACAAAATTCTAATAACCTCGCTCTCTGTAATTCAAATCATTCTTCAAAAATTCCAGAATATTCACTAACACATCCGGAAATACACTAGAATGCAAAGGATGGGAGAAATGAACTCGGCAGAATGTAAACCACTTGGCCAAATTAATTTCTTTGGCCGTGAGATTCCCTTGCCATTCCAATTCATGAAAAACCCAATTTGCCATTTTAGCCGTTATGAATTTTCCACTCCAAGTGTAAGGAGCAACTTTTCCTTCTCCCAGTTCGTATGCTAGAAGTAAATGGTAAAAGTGTCGATACTCCTCTGCTGCGATTCTTTTATCATTTTCAGTTGCCAAATTCATTTTTAGAAGAATTAGCCCTTTGTTATTATTACTCGTTGAATTTGATTTGACAATTGCAGATGCTTCTCCTTTGCTTTTACTTTTATTTTTACTTTTACTGGAGGTAGGTGCAACTACAATTTGTTGTCCTTCAAGGGGAAACCACTTCTCAAGTCCACGAGACGGTAAAATCTGATATGAATAAAGCAAACCAATTAAAAACGTTTGACTTAAAAGTTATTTAAAATTAGCAAAATACATTTAGAGGGATTTTTACAGAGCCCATAAAATCATTCTGGTCTTGCTTCTTTTTACGTTTGACTACATCCTTCATAAGGATTTTGAACCCTTTGGCTGATTTTACTTCTTTGATCCGCTTAAGCTTTTTGAAAAACGATTCATCTGGGTCGTAGTCCCTTTAATACAGTTAAATCGGAATTAGAAATAGAGGAACAGGATAGTATACCGCGAAGTAAGTAATTTACCAAATTTCCAAGTTGAGAAATTCGTCTAGACTTGACACGCGGCTGGAAAATTAAAATTGAGGTTAAAATAAGTGAGAACCATATCAAGTTGACGGAGAGAAAATTGTGCTTTGTGCATAACACTAGGCAGTCCTTCCAGTTTAACTTTATAAGGCCGGAAATTGCACCTATTTAAATTAACTAATACTTGCAAGCCATATTATTTTCTGGAGCTAGTAAATGCTACATAATAAACTGTTGAAACAGTGCAATGTAGCGGGCTTGGAATGTGATGTCGATGGGAGGTCGGGTGGTAGCAACACGAACTTATTAGTCGAAAACTTATTTCAGGGATAATGAATGGGGCAAATAGTAGTGCACAACCCATATGCTAAATGTTATATTGCGGTTGCCATGATGTTTGGAAATTTGTTTGCATCCGAGCAAACAAACATTCACGGCATCACGGCTAGAATAAAACTTTCGACTAGATGGAAGAAAATCATGGAAAAACAATTTCGGGTATAGAGTTGTCTCACCTTAGAGTATAGAAGTACATTTAAATCTAGGGTCACAAAGCTACATGGAGGGCATGGGAGATGTAAACAAAAAAGTTGAAGCTAATGTTAAAAGATAGGCTTCAACTATGTTGATTTTTTAGACGTTGCCATGTGAAATGATTATCAAAATACAGAATTCCAATTCT
>WJEZ01002534.1:0-13214 GCA_009869925.1 Thalassaphorura encarpata | reverse complement strand
ATTCTAAGCTTTGAGTATGAGGAAGACGATGTTGTTACAATTTCTAAGATCCGAATTTTACAATGGGGAGATTGCAGAGGGCAACTCCTGTGTGATAAAACCCAGATAAATTGGAAATATCCCAAAATAATTGAAGAACTGATTACTGATATTCGAAAAGCTACACCCGAGCAAGATGCCAAACATGTTTATGCATGGATGGCGATGACAGGTGCCGAAATAGAATACTGGGATGCAAGACTTCCTACTATGAGGGAGGAAGAACTGTGGAAAGTATACGGAACAGGGGAACCAGATCTACCAATAATTAAACTCGTTTCGGACATGTGCAGATGCATTAATTACACACTCGGATTTACCAATTCAAGCAAAGGAATACCGGCCATTTGGAAAACTAATGAAGGTTCACAATATTACATAAAACTCCTATCATTGTTTACTTACATTCATGACCCTTCAATGACTAATTTATCAGGCTTCACGTTAGTTTATATACAAACGAACGTCTACCGATTCTCGTACTGTGCTCTGGATGATGCAAAAATATCTTCCAATCCCAAGGCATGGTTTGCCCCAATGGATTCTTATACTTGGGGATTTTTTTCGCTGGCCATTGTTGCCCTTGCACTTGTATGCGAAATTGCAGGCTATTCGAGTAAGCTAAAATTGGTTGGGCAACACGAATCTCTGGTTTCCGTCATTGGGATGTTTCTTTTACAAGCAAGGCTAAGTCACATTAAGCACAAGCACATGAAATGGCTTCTTTTGATTTGGGCATTTGCATGCATTGTGATAAGCAATGGATATACTGGAATGATTACTAGTTTGTACATTGTTGAGCAGAAATTGGAATTGGTTGACACTTTTGAAGGATTAGTGTCTGCAAATTATACTATTGTACTCCCGTCCAGGTACTTCCAGGAATTCCAAAGGATCGCTGATCTTTATTCCAACTTTCCAAACCATCCATTGGTTACTTTAAATAAAACGTTTGGAAAACTATAACGAGGAGGATTCTACATCATTTCCATTACTATTGGCCACATTTCAAAGCCCAAAGAAAGCATTGCTCCTAGCTGATGTTGACTTGCATGATGGATTCCTCAAAGGATGGCAGAAAATTTCTGGGCCCAATTTCAAAAAGTGTCACACTGGTAAAGAAACTCTCGAGACGTTTCCGTTGAATTGGGTATTCTATCGACCAAATTCAAAGCGATTAGCTGATGTTTTCATATCCTTCATTAATAGTGGAATCTTCAAAATGTTTTATAACGCAAAAATTTAAGACTGCTCGAGAAGTATCTGATTTAATTGTTCAGGAGAAAACAGGTAGAATTTCTGTACCTGATCAGCTTGTACAACAATTGATCTCTTTGTCGAATCCTCAAGTCTTTGTCTGCATTTATCTGGCCATTGGTCTTTGGGTTATTTCCGCATTTACACTTCTGGTAGAAATTCTAGTTCCTAAATTATCTCCGAAGAAAGTTTTCAGAATAGTTAAAAATGAAAATTAAATAAAAAAATATGCATAATTACAATAAAATTGGGATTTCAATTATTATTGAACTGAATTAAAACTTCATTGTATTGACTAGCATTATATTAATTTTTAACGGATATTAAACCTCTAACCACCATAGATAATCGATTTGTACCTTCATCGCGCTGTTTTTAAGAACTACACGATAAATTCCAAGAATCGGCGATATTTTTTATTGAGACTTGTCGAGCCACCGATCGAAAATGATCAGACCCGATATCGGACGCGAAATTCCGGATTTGACAAGAGCCTACGTCGTAGCCATTAGCTCAATTTGTGTAAGTGTCTTCTTAATTACACAATTTCATTGTCATTCCTCTGAATAATGCCACCAAATCTTATTATTGTGCTCTCGTCTTCTTGCAGTGGTATTTCCTTCGACTATTTGCAACTTGTTGGATGCTTTGGGAAGACCTTGATGCCCACTTTTCTCTCATTCATCTTAACTGTAATGATTAAATATAATTTAACATAACTATATGTTTTGGCAATTAATCTATTGACCTAGTACAATATTTACATTTTACTCACAGATGTATTAATGTCAACCATCATTTTACTCATCAAGATTATCATCTCATTAACTCTTCTAATTGGAATTCTTTCCGTAAGTTAGTTACGTTTTCGTAATTCATGGTTAGAACTATTAGAAAACTAGCATTTTAAAATTCTTTACAGAATAATATATACTTCATGATCCCCTGGCTCTTGGCCTTTTGTGTGTGGAGTATTGGAGATATGATAACAGTGATAAGATGCAGTTATTCCCTGCTGGTCATTGCGCTCACAGATGAGGTGGACCAAAATCATGAGGTCAAGGTGAATCTTTTTATGGCCGCCATGTCATTATTTTGGTTTCAGAAAATGATTGCAGATGCTTTTCAGTACCTCACTAGGAATACCAATGCTAGTACCAGACAGCAAAGAGAGGACAATGATATGGAATTTTGGGATGCGTACATTTACATTACTTACATTTAAGAATTTGTTATTTTTGTGGAATAAATCCAGATTAATGCAATTAAAACCTTCATTTTCTTAATCAAGTTGATATTAAATTATTGTCGATACCCTTTAGTACTTAGAGCTGGGGAATGTTGAGATATTTTGTTTAACCCAAGCCAAGCCAAGTCGAGGTTTATTTTGAATTGGTGAAGTGAAGGTAGAATCGTTCGTTTTTCTGATTTTTGTCCGTTTTTTTCTTTGAGTCGAAATTAAACGCTTTCAATTCCATAATCCATAATTCTCACGAATTTCTTGCGATTGATTGAACAAAATGGCCATTGGCGTAGGCGTTGGGAGTGTGAAGACAAAGGTCAATGTTGAAGAACCGACCACCAGGATTTCTATGGAACTGATACCGATTGCTATCAGTCGGAAAAATCTTCCACTGGTGTATACTATTGCAATTTTCTCCATTCTTGTGAGTTTATATGCTTTATAGACAATATTGAACACTCTGGTTACAACCACTCATTGTTAAATTTTTGCAGTGGTCTCTTATTCAATTTTGTTTACATTGCTGGATTCTTGTTGTCGAAGCCCGAACCTTGCCCTACAATGAAGTTCACTATGCAGGTTAGATTATAAATTCGACTCGACTCTACTTCCGATACTACTAAATATGAAAGTACTCAATTTTTGAAATATTTATCTATAGGGTTTCTGCTTTGGCTCATGCTGATGAGCATGTCATTCTCTCTTTTCTTTGGGATTTATTTCGTAAGTATTTACTAGCAGTTCTGATTTTATAATAATTTATTATTTGTATGAAAATTGAATTTGAATACTGTCTACACACAGAGGAAAAGATTCCTGATCTATCCATGGATGCTTATGATTGACTTCATGGCCTTTGCATGTTTGATAATTGCTTTAAAATGCCTCTACCAAGTGGCCACTTGTGGAGACAACAAATATCACGATCGTTTTGTGGAAATGATGACTGGATTCATCTATTGGTTCATCTTGTCACGCGTGTCAAAATGCTTCAATCCTGCTGAACCACCCCGGCTTCCAAAACCAAAAGTCAATGGTAGTGGGAATATTNGCTTCAATCCTGCTGAACCACCCCGGCTTCCAAAACCAAAAGTCAATGGCAGTGGGAATATTAGTAAGAACAAGAAGAATCCGTCGGATGCGAAGGTGAATATGGATGTGGACAATATTTCTAGTTCTAACGTCAACGTCAACTCCAACCCCAAGGACTCCTCAATTGTTTAATTTTTTGAAGACTATTGTTATTGTCAAAAATTCTTTTAACAAAAATATAGATTACTAAAAATCTATTTGGATATTGGATCAAAATAAAATTCGGCCAAAATGTTGTTAAAATTTGAATGTCTGTTCATTATCTTCGTCATCGGCATGGTCTATTTATTCTTAATACGTTCACACTATCTGATGATCAATGCCTGAGTGAAAGTGACGATAAGAACAAGAAGCTTGGTGTTCGACGTATTGCTAATCCATTGGTGAATCAGATCAAGAAGGCATTAATCAGTTTCTCAGATTATGAGAGATCAGGATAGTTACAGTTACAGTTTATAATTTCTAAGGACCTTTTAACTTTTCTTACACTTAACTTTTGACCTTTGACATGTTCATTCCATACTTTTAAAGGTATTTCGTTAGGGAAACGAAACTACAGGAAATGAGTCTCTTTTGTCTTCCCCCTGATTTGTTTTCTTGAGTAAATTCCTAAATTATTCAAGTAGGAAGCTTCTCGGCTTGAATGTACACAGTATTATGTTAACGAGTTGTATAATTATAAGAATTCTGGGCAAAGATTTGGTTTTAATTGAACAAAATGTATTCTGTCTTTTCAGAATCTGAAACGACGATCCAAGAAAAGGCTTACACAGTTGCAATTCTATTCATAGCTGTAAGTTTTGCATAATTACTTTCTGAAAATTATAATCTTGCTATATTTTTTACCATTACTGCAGTATTTTTGCATTATCTTCATAACAATTTTGTTGGCTCTTAATGGTATCGTTTCATCCCCCTTTTCCCAAGTTGAGCTCTGTGGTAAGATTTTTGGATAATTATGTATTTCATAATTATTCGCTTTTTAATTAAATGTATTGTTTGTTTCTTAGGACTCCTAGTTGGTTCAATCGTATTTCTAGCCCTCTCGGTCTTTTTTATTGTTGGAATTTACTACGTTCGTAAATACAAAGCTAAACACAAGTTAGGATTTTACTAATTTCTTGTGTGTTTTTACTATTATTATATTGCAGGAGAACATTCAGTTGATTTTACCTTGGTGGTTTGCAAATTTCTTTTGTTGTATTGCTACGTTTCTAACATTTTTCGCCAGTTTGGTCCTAATATTCACAAAGGAGAGTGAGTTGGGGTTCATTTTATTTTTATCTCTGTCTGCTTTTGTCATCTTTATCGTTACACTCGGCATCACAACAATGATGTACAATCATATACTTGCAAAATGCTCAAACGCTTCGTGATCATCCAAGTCAAAGTCGAGTCAAGCCCGGGTCGTATCAAGGGTTGAAAAATGAACATGAGCATGATGTGGAACAAGGTCATGGAACTGTCAAAAATAATTCCCCTCATACACACCAAAAGACGAATCTAGATCCAACACCAGAGGTCAAAAAAGCAAAATCTCTTGTAATTGAAACGAAAAAGGTTCACGATGATGAAAACTTCGAAGAATCTACCAAACTTCTACCTAATCAACTCGCAGCAAAGGATCGAAGGAAATCAGAACCAGTTATTGGTTATCCGCATTGGGGAATATAAATGAACCATAAGTTACTGATGACCACTATATATATTTAGTTCATTAATCACAGTGAAATAAAATAATTTAATATATTCATATCAATTCTTTTTCAATTGTTGTATTGATTTTTTTGGCATACTACGTACAACAAACATTCACAAGTTCTTTTTTACGAGACGTTACATTTTTTCTTAGTATATTCTATATTAATAACTTGTCATAACTTTTTTTGGCTTTAGATTACATTTTGATGACAACTATTTTCAGAATAGTTGTACGTTGGAATTTATAATTTCTACACAACAATTACATAGAACTTGAAACAGTTGGAAGTAACGCACGGATTATTTCTAATCCAACCATTTATAACGAGTATCATCCACCAAGATAGTGCCACAGAATACTCCTAAACCCTGGCATTTGTCTGACTCAACACAAACGATAAATCTTAGAAATCTAAATTTGTTTATCGAATCTTTATCTTTACGATGTATTTTGGAACTTGGAACGGAACATTAGTCAAATTTACACACAGAGTACAGGTACACAATAAATTCAAAGACCCTGTTGGATTTGTGGTGAATTAATCAATTCTGACGACTAAACACCAAAACTGTCAATCTTTCAAGACATTTCTGCAGTGCAATGCAATAATATGCCTGAATTGGCTGGCTTAGCACAGGTAACACGAATTTCTGGACTTTCCTCAGGGCAATATCCAAAATTTTTGCCCTGCCATGCACTGATCGTGCTCATGTTGCAATTCGAGTGTCCAATAGTCCAATCGGTTCACATTGCATTCGCATTACGATTCACCTGGAAGAAATTGAAACAAAAGTACTTATTATTATAATTAGCAGTTCATTAAAATACATACATACTTCCTGAATCAAACTACATTACGTGGGTGCCGGATGATTTTGCTTCGAAGGAATATGAGGAATAAATTAATAAACCAGGAAATGAGGGAATGGAAAGATTTAATTGGACCACAACATGCAAAGTATACATTTATTATCCATCGAGAAATTCACTTTCAGGCCCAGACTCTCAGACTATAAATAAACCCACGCACAAATCTAGCTCAGCTCAGCTCAGCAGTCATTAGGAAATTAATTATTTTACTGAAAAACATCAACTCAATACTGGGCTGCGCGCGGGCATCATGCTCATTAGACGTGTTTTGATAGTCATGAGAATTTCAATTAGAATACGTATTATGTCGAAATTGGCACATGCCCCACGTGGGTGGACGGACATTTCGCCATAAGTCATTTCCCCTATGTTGTAGTATGTAGTATTGACAATTTCGCAAGTTTAATGAGTCGCAATTTGAAAATCGAGTCTTGTTCTAATGGAAATGACTTTTGAAGCCAAATAAATAAGTCGCCTTGAGGCTATTTGCGAAATAAAACGTCAACGTCAACATGTTGACTCACTTTGTCTTGGGCAAATAGAAATAAGGAAATGAAGATTGAATTTCACCACGCAACATAGGCATAGGCACAGGCATAGTACTTTGAATAATTGTTTTTGTTTCTATTTGCCTTTGCCCGTCCTACGATTTTGAGTTAATGGCCAATTTCCATAATTTCCCAATACCTTCCATGTGCACGTGCATGTACAAAATAAGTTTTTGCAAATACAACGTTAAGTAAAAAAGGGTTGAGAGATCACAAAGGAAAAGTTAACTTTCTTCGTATAGATGTATGTACTATGTGTGCGTGTACTTTCCTTCCTTAATAATTCCAATCCTAACCCTTCCGCCTTTGCGTTTAGTTTGCTTTTGCCTTGCCTTGCCTGATCTCAAGTTAAGATTCGATTCAATTCGGGTTTCTTGTGGTGCGGTGAGGAGGAAGTCCGGGCATCCGACATCCGGGCTGAGTAAGTAAACAAGTAAGAATTCAACCTAAAGCTAAAGCTAAAGTTGCTATTGCCTCCGCAAGAAACAATCTTCTTAATCAAGGGGAAACAAAGATTGGATTTCCAGGGGAGAAAATACAATCTAGAGTAGGCCAGGCCCAGGCCTAAGAAACGGCAAAATTAAACAATTCATTTCCTCAGGAGCTTTAGCTTGGTTTTCCTATTTATTTCATTTCATCGTACCACTACGAAATTTGTGATTTTCTTTTTGTCGAATTGGGTAAAGTTTAACCAACCATACCTCTAACTAGAAAATTTTAATTATAGAAATTATATAAAAATAAATTATAAATGAAGCACATTCATCCACGATTGTGTTTTCATTTGTTTGTCATAAACTTCTATCGAAATAGGATTTTAAGATTTGAAAGTCCGAATTATCCGTAATCCTAAAAGACCGTACAGATTAAAATTTAGCTAGGATTGACAACACTTTTATTTCGACAATTCTAGAAGAACCTACGTTTTTCGCTTAAGGCAAAGTCATTCGAAACCGAAACTGGGTAATTTACCCAGTAGTCATAGCCGAGGTTAACTTTTCTGACTTGGGCTTGGGAAATAATGTTAAGGATGACCCGGAGCTGCGGTAGGCCCAAGACCAGGACCGACCGGCCGGCCGGTTTGAACGAATTCTTATGAGACAGCAGCTCCTTTTCATTTTAGGTTCTGGAGGACAATTCTGTACATGTATTGCTAAGGTCAGGCCAAGAAAAAGTACATTAGACGGACTTTTTTTTTCTAGACTTGGTTTGGTTGGGAGGAAGAGGAAAATTCGATTGATGGTTTCCTTTCCCAACTTTTGTCCTCGGATTCGGCTTTCTCTGCTTTTGCCGGAAAGGAAGAGAGAACTAAATTACTAGTTTTACTTTTATACTTTCTCCTGGACTAGGCTAGAGCTAGGCCAGCGGATTCGGATGGGTGGAAATGGATAATAAATACGAAACGGGCCAAGCAGTGGAACGATGGCTGTGCAGTGCAGTGCAATGCAATGTAATGCAATTTAGAAAATTTCAAAAGAAAACCCATTCTTGTATCTCATAGTCATTTTTCTAAACAGATCGTTTTTGTCTTGTCTTCCTCCCTAATAATGTACTTTCTCCCTTGCCCTGCCCTGCCTTATTTTCTTTTTTGGCTTTGTTCCATTTTTTAAAATTATTATAATCCAATTTACAGAATACTGACGAGTAAAAGTTTTTTAGAGATCCAGAGAATATGGAATATTAGAGCAAGTCACAGTCACAAGGGTAGTCGTCTAGTCCTAGTCCTACTTTTGCATTTGCACCAAATTGTCCAATTCATTCTAATCACTAGCAAATTTCTGGGTCGAGTCGGGTCGGGTCGTAGACTAGAATGAAAATTTCACCATGCCATAATGTCCCGCCTGCATTGCATATCAATTACTAATTAAAAACCTCTGAGGATGGGAAAATCTCATATAAAATTAAATTGGCAAAGAATCCAGGTCAGGTCGGGCTAGGCTAGGCAAGACATTAAATTTAAATTATCATATTTCTAAAGAAGAGGGCCAAATTCTCATTAGCACTTTGGTCGCATTAATTAATTAGAAAATTTTGCAGGATGGTCTAATTAGCAATTAGGCGATGTCTTAGCTTAGCTATACCTTTTACAAAGCAGTGACGTGGACCCCATCCTCTGTGATTTGTGAAATAATGGCTGGTCCAGTGGAATGCATTTTCATCATGGTCGTTTGTCCATGTCCATGTCCACGATGCCTTGGGCTTGGACTTAGACTTGGTACTGAAAGCCTACGATTTCCACCAACATGAGTCCCAGAGCCTTCCTCATCTTCCTCATCAAGAAATGGTCCTTCTTCCTCATCAATTGGATCTTTGGCTATTTTGATAATTGGTTTGTTAAAGTAGTTGGTGCCTGTGGCTCCTGTGGCATTGTTGCCGCCACCGATCCCCGGGAGATATTTTCCAGATGGGTTGACACTACTGGACCTTTCTCTAGCGAGCAATGGGTTTGGCAAGGATCCACTGTCCCCAGTTCCTCTGCGCTCAGATTTAAGACTTGTTCCCCGGTTCCTGGGATACATTGAATTGTCAATCGTGAGGGCATCCTGGGTAAAATCATAAATTTGAAACGTTAGGCGAGGTATACTCAAGATGTACTTTAGTTTCATTCACTTTTTCGATGTAATGAGCATAAATATATACCTAAAACAATAGTCAATATTTCTTCGTACTAGTAGTAGTAGTACATACTTGGTATATGTTATATGACCAAAAATTCAGGAATTAGAGATCAAATCAAACCAAATGTTTTAAAACCGTTAGGAATTTTGACAATATGACAATAATCACCTAAAAATGAAAATAGGTTGAATACAGCGTCTATAGGATTTATATCTTCTGAATACAAATTATACTAAAAAGTTATGTCCTCCCTTAACTTAAGTGTGCCTCGAAAGTACCAAAACAGGAATAAAACGTGTTTAACACGTGAAGACACCCATTCAACTACACTTTCTTTCATTTCCACTCAAAATCACAGCGTGTTTAATGGACTGTATTAGAAAATAGGAGGGTAGAGCTAGACAAGTTCGTTCGTTCGTTGAAGCCAAAGCCGAAGAAGCATTGGAGTGAAAACTAAACTAAACTAACTAAAGTCCAAAGTAGCACTTTTACGTTCACTATTGCATTGCATTGAATTGGATCATTCACTCACTCATTTCAAACATTTTGAAAGAGCAAATTGATGGTTCATTCTCCTCATAATTGAATCTCTTTCCGGGATCATTAGGCTAGGCACTAGCAATGGCAATGGCAGTGGCAATGCTGCAGTCGAGTTGAAGTGTTCAATTCAATCTGAGTGAGTAAATGCTGGGGCTGGGGCTGTAGTAGCTACGCCATGCCAAATAAGTCTTGGACTGTCTGAGTGACTAAAGTATCACTTGAGTCACGCGTCATTATCATTAGTTACAACATTTATTTCTTACGTGTCAAGGACTTGGAATCTCAGCTTTAGCTTAAGCTTTAGCTTACCCGGGTAAAACTGTCACAGACAGAGCGACAGTTCCTACCCGGGTAATTTGTACCCTATACTTGGGCATGTTATGGACAATACCATAAAATTCGTAACGCCAAACTAGTAATTAAAATTTTTTAGTGAACGTATAAATAAAAAAAAAACAGATGTGAGAATCTTACCTTCCGATTTGCACAGGAACAAGCTTTGACAAAACTTTTTTTGAAATTATCTGACAAGAACGCGTAGAGAATTGGATTCATGGCTGAGTTGGAATAACTCAAGCATCCAGCTAGTAAGAAAATCGTGAGGAGGGCTTGGGAATGATAAGTCTCATGTTCCATAGAGATGAGGGCCAACTGCAGCAGTGTGTGAGTAGGCACGCAATAAAAATAAAAATTGAATTGAATTGAATTTTGAGCACATCACGTCACGTACTTATTTCAAATTCCCCTATGTCCCTTACCTGACTGATCCAATATGGAGCCCAACAAAGGAAATAAACTGTGATGACCGTGAGGACTAATTTTGTGACTTTACGTTTGGATTTTTTTCTATCTCTAGCCCTTGAGTATTGATTTGCAGTGAGTGGAGTTGGCATATGATTCAGCTCACTACTTGCTCCAGATGATTTTCCTGTAGTAGCCGCTGTAGCTGATGTGACGGACACGGATGGTGGGTTTAAATTCTTGGGTCTCTTGGGTCCCACATGTCGGAGTCGAATGATGACGAGGAAATAAAAAATTGAAATGAGGATGAGAGGAATCGCAAAACCTAGGACGAAGGAGTACATCATAAAAGTTGCATCTCCACGGATCCAACCATCGGGCCAGAATATGTTACAATTTGCCTAAAATACATACGCATATGTCATAAAAAATACTTAAAAAATGCGTAGCTCTTGATTTTACTTACTCTGTCACGAATTATTTCTTTAGTTTTGGCATACATAAAAATAGGGACCATGATGAAAGCTGAAAGGGCCCATGCTGTGATTGAAACTGACGTAGCAATGAGTGGTGTTCTCCATTTGGTAGCACTGATCGGGTGACAAACTGCCAGGAATCTGGGGAGTCAAGGAAATTCTCATTTATAATCATCTAATTCCACTGAATGAGATTAATTTCTCTACTCGGGATTAATTTGGTCACAAGGGAAGGTCGAAGGTTCTTGCACAGACTAAATTGATCAATTTTGTCAGAAATAGAGCATTTTAGCATTTTGGATCCTTTCCTTGTAAAAAAATAAATTCTTGAGCATGGCTCTAACGCAGAGGTTCACAGGAAGCTGGAATTACATTTGGAACAAGATATAAAAAGTTGAAGAAAATGGGAGTTGAGTTGAAGAAATGAGTGGATATGAGGTGAAATCGCGGAAATGGGAGAAAGCCGGAGACAGCTTTCACTTTCACTTCGTTTTTCCTTGCAGCCTAGCCAAGGCAAAGCCAGTCTGGATTTTGGAGTCTATGCCCAGCCCAAGTAAAGTACTACTAGTACTTCCATTTGATGTTTCACTCGGGACTACATACAGCATAGCATAGCATAGCGTACCCTGTTAGGCTAGGCATTATGCATGTAACACTACTACAAAATGCCGTCCATTCCAAATTCAGATTCAGATTCGATTTCTTGTGAATGTCAAGTAGGAAAGGAGATGAAAGGAAATATAGAATTTTATGCTTCCTACATTGCAAATGGCTCAAATATTCGCATTTATACACAATGCTAAAGGGTCATGCAAAATAAATTGAAAATCCGTCCGTGCAGCAGCAGCATATGCAAAAAATAAAGGCATAGCATAGCCAAAAGGTATACCTCAGGCCACGGGCCTAGGAAATCTCATTGGTAATTTTTCGCACTCAATTCTTATCATTTGAGATTTGACGTTCTTTCCCAAGAGGATTTTAAATTTGAGGGTGCTGCGTCAACCGTAAATTTCCCGTGTGACACTTTTTTTTTGTAAAAATTCCACCCGGATTTGCCAAGATTTTGGATTGAGGATTCATATCGCATCGCAGCAGCAGCTGTGGATATGGAATGGATAAATCTTGTAATGCTTCTCAAGCACGCATTTTATTTTCTACAGCTGTGCTGTGGTTCCCCGGGCTGGGCCATTGGCATTACCGTGCTGTGCCGTGCTTGCTCGATCTGAGTGACTGATAATATTGAGAGATAGAAAATAGGAGCAGGAGTGGAAGAGGATTTATGTGTAATCCCACGAAAGCTACTCCAGAGGGAAATCTGCGGCTAAGGCTCCCACCGGTAAAGCTAGGCCAAAGCCAAAGACGTTTTGTCTTTCCTTGCCTGCCGCACCCAAAACAAACCAAACTAGGCTCTGGCGCCGGCCGGCCTGAGTCTTGCGGTTTTTTTAGACCCAAAAACCCCGAGAAAGATAAAAAGCGATCCGTCACTCACTCAACTCACTTGACACAATTATGAAGGGAAAAAAGAAAAAGTTGAAAAAAGACAAATGGAACCGGGTGAAGAAAGGTCCTATGGGAAAACGTGCTTTATCTTCATTTCTTTTGGGCGGCCATGCCACACAATAAAAAATTAAAGTAAAAGCCGGATGTTAATACAAAATTAGATCACAGAAGAGTGGTATATTGAAAATGATATACCTGACCAGCAGAAGAAAACCAGGTTTTAGTTCTAATGTCATTTAGCGAGAGGCAAGACTAAAATATCCGGCCCGGTCGAACCTAATTCAACCGGTAATTGAAAAAAGGAAATGGATCTCTAACCCAGTTATTTAGTTGAATCTACTTCGTTAGTGACATTTGATGAGACGAACGGAAATGTAGCGCAGGAAAAAATTTGGTTAGTTAGTTCATTTTTCCATGACATAGGGAGGTTTCGAAAAATAGGTCGCTCATAAAATTGAAAAGACTAGCTAGTGCTATAAAAACTAAAAGTGAAAGTGAGGCGAGCGAACCTATCTGCGGACATGATGAGAAGAAACATGGAGGACGTGACTTGATTGATGCTCGTGGTCGTAAAATAAATTTTACAC
>WJEZ01002533.1:0-13219 GCA_009869925.1 Thalassaphorura encarpata | reverse complement strand
TAAGTATCTTTTAACTTCACGCATACTAAAATCAGGTCACCTAGACGCGAGACATCTCAAGTCGTAGTGAGAGAGAACTAACTTTGCAGGTTTAGATTTTCTCCACAAAATTTTCCACCGTTCTATTACAATTATAGGCTCATAAATCCTGATTATCTTGCTTGATCCGTAGTGGAAGCGCAACTAAGACTCTGAGCTCAGACAAGGTCTGCGTAGTACAGCCTTTAAAATTGCTCAATTGCTTCAATTGTCTAATTTATTATTTTTCTACTACAATGAATCATGAGTGTGATGCATATTCAATTCCACAACCTGTTGCAATTATCCAAGTCACACCACAATCGGATGTCCATGTTTCCTGATATAAACTTATAATGCAAAACTGACCGGAAATAAATCTGACAAAACACAAAAATTTACATTTACGTTTAATTTTATTAACTCTAGAGATTTGCAAATTGTACAATAAATTGAAAGGTTCACAAGTGTAAGTAGGAAATAAGAAATCGTAGAATTAAAATTGAGCACGAATGGTGTCTAAATAATTAGTCTTAGACGCTATGTTAGCAGAAATTTCTTGCAGAGAATTATAAAAACTTTCACTCAATTTGAACAAAATCGTGGGCATTGAGTAACAGACTACACGAGTGTAAAGCTCTGGATCCACACGTCCCTTCCAAAATCCATCCAGATTTTCCCATTTTGAAGAAATATTTTGAATCAAGAGATGAGTAGTTTCTCTCAACTCATTCTCAATTTTGACAAGACTCTCAGAAACTAAAGTGAGCATGTCAAGGAAATGACTAAAGTGAGAAGTGTCCGTGGTCGTCACTTTTCCTTTCTTCTTTCTTGACTTTTGATTCGAATTGGCTGCATTTTTTAACAGGACGCAACTAATCACGTCCAAAAATATACATGCAAAACTAAGGGTCTCAATCAAATCATAGCCATTCTCAAGGACTTCGGAAAATTCGAGAAGACATCTCCTGCTTTGGTATTTTTTCCAAGAATTCAGTCGCTCATTTACCATTCCTTCCAAATCTTGACGGATTTTGGCAGTTGATTCCGCAAAAACAGTATTGGACTCAGGGCTCCCTGACTCTTTCAATAAGGAACTTATGAGTGAAGAAAATTTGAGGAGCCATTGGCAATATCCAGTCTGTGCATATTCAGCAATTCTCGAAGGCCAGGGTCCCGTAATGCTTTGAATATCTTCTTCCTCAAATTCCTTGCCTCCTNCAATTCTAGAAGGCCAGGGTCCCGTAATGCTTTGAATATCTTCTTCCTCAAATTCCTTGCCTCCTGCACTAGTTAATTCTTCTGTCAGATTGGATTGAGTTCCTTCAATTTTAGTTAGAAGTTCCTTTACTTCATTTTCCCCTGTTGAATTGTCTACGAGAAGGGCACAATGATTTATGAGAGTTAAAAGGAAACCACGAACTTTTAACTTTTTCTTGTCTGCTATAAATGTCGACGCTCCCCACTCAACGAGCTTGGGATGTTTCTTGACTCCAGTTTCTGCAATTACACCCAAATCCCTGTTGTCAGTCAGGACGTCCCAATTCTTGAGAAAATTATTTTCAAGATGTACTTCCTTCTTTAGGGTTTCAACAATTCTTTGCAAATCTGCTCGACTCCCTGCATCCCGATGATACTCCAGTAATCGCCTTTCCACCTTGACTGTTGCAAATTGTCCGGATCTCAACAAAATTGTTCGGAATTCCATAAATTCCAAAATCTTTTCCCAAGATCCATATTTGTAGGCTGAAAGAATGTGTTCCATGCTTTCCTTTTCATATGTGTTGTAAAAATGTTCAATTTGATGAAGGATACGATAGCCCTCAATCATAAAACCACAACGAATCAATTTCCAAATATAAATGTAGCCCAAACTTTCTAATTGAATGTGTTTCAAATCAAGACCACGCAAACTTTCTAGGGCTGCTCCAACTGCTCCACATCGAATGAACAATTTCGTAATTAAAATTCTCATGGATGCACTATGCATGGACTCGAATAATCCACAATTAAGAACAGCCCCACAATATAAAACAGGAAAATCTTGTTCACTCACACAAGTGGCACTTGTCTTTTTCTTTATCATCTCCATCGTCTAAATTTGTTGCTTTCAACCCATTAGTCATTTCTGACACGTCTGAGCTAGGAACTGAGTTCTTGAGACTGTCACCAATTTGTTCAGCCTCGTTATTGCCAATTTTCAGTCGATCCGATGATTGGAAAAATCCACTCCAATTGGATTTATTGGCTCCTTTGAAGGACCAAAAACTATCCACCAATTTAATTGATCCAATGACCAGAAAATCATCCAGACTTGCCTTTTGATCAAGAGAATTCATATATTTTCGAACCATTGTTTCAAAATGATCCAAAGCATGGGTAGGGTTAGTGCTGATTTCGTTGTCTGTAGGTAAAAGTGATTGCTCTAGGAAAATATAATTCAATTCACGTTGAGTCTCGTCACGGGGATTGGGTTTTGAATCTGAATTCGAAAGACTCTTCATGGATTCAAGTAGAATGTCTTTTGAATGAAAATATAATTCAATTCACGTTGAGTCTCGTCACGGGTTTTGGGTTTTGAATCTGAATTCGAAGGACTCTTCATGGATTCAAGTAGAATGTCTTTTGAAGTCAGTTTTTCCATGGAAGAAACGAAGGTTGAAATGTCAAAAAAGAACGTTGGCTTGTGTCCAAAGTTCTCCACATACAATTTGAAGAGAGGGAGAAGATTCCAATCGGTTGATATGTTTTGCTTTACCATTAAATCTAAGGCCAAGAAACAAGCTAGGATGGCAGGTCTTTTCTTTTGCATTTGGATCGGGGCTTCAGATGAGTGAGAATTAAGAAGATCCTGGAGAAAAGCCTCAACTCTTTTTGTATTCCCTTCTGGCTCAGTTGTCACAAGAAGTTTGACATACTCGTCATAATATTTCCATTCGTCTGGATTTTCTAAAATAAGATTCTCCAAATATTGAGCAAGTACATCCAATTTTTTTGTTTCCTTAAGGCAGTTAATTTTTAGTTTTTGAAAAAATCCTGTCACAGATCCCATTGTTTTCTCGGTGAATTTGTCAATTAGACTCAGGATTTTGTCGTATTTCTTCTGGGACCTCAATATGAGGAAAAACAAATGGATTTCATGGTCTGAATCGATCTTATTGTCATCAATGAATTTTTCCATCATTCTCTCTGCCAAGGGGAGTGCCAATTTGAGTGACGATGGATCTTCTGCTTCAGTTTGGGCCTTGATGAATAGACTCATGACTGACCAAGAAAAGTAGGGGGTTTTTGGGTACAGTTTATACAAGGAGAGTGCAATTTGATGTTGTTTCTGAAATTCTTCAATCCGGACATGAGCCATGAACGAATGCGTTAGCAAATCCTCACTTTTATCCACTTTACATGCTTTTTCTAGTAATTCACATATTGAACGTGGTTTGTTCAGCTCACGGTAACAAATTGACAAGGCTTGAATCGTATTCTCATCCGTTGGTGTAGGCACATCTTCTGACACGACTGTAGCAATTATTCCCTCACATTCGCTCCTTTTCCCCAGGCGTAAAAGGGCTAGGGCCTTTAGTACTTTGGCACTTATAAAATTAGGCTGTTTCTTCAGAAGGCGGTCCAACTCTTGTACAGCTTTTTTATTGTTATTGATGTCCAGCAATTCATAGATTGGTCTTAATCTTCTCTCTTCAACCGCACTCTCTGCACCACCTGGAAAATAAATATTCAATCAATTACAGTCAATTTCCCCAGGTGCAAATTTTAATTCTAATTACACCTATGGAGTACAAATTATTAGCATTGCATCCTGCACCGGCACAAAACAATAATCAATTCTGTCTGACCTTTTGCTGAATTTTTTCCCATGTTGGTTCTTTTCGTTTTTTGTCAAAATCCAATGGAAATGCTAGCATCCAAAACTGAATCACTTCTTCCAGGAGGCAAAAGCAGGGGAACCTTGTCACCTTAAATTGTGTAGTTAATGATTTCCTTGTTTGATATTTATTGGATTAGATTGGCTTTGATTCAATGTGCGCGTTTTGTTTGTGTTTTCTCATCTAACTGCTAGAGCAGGGGCACGGGACGGGCTCCGAGTTCTCACACACATTATTAATTTAGTTTTTAGCGGGTGAACGAATCAAATCCAGTCTGCGAAATTATGAGTCAAACCAAAACCACAAGGAATCATTGAGGAGGACAAAGACAATCAAATCAAACGTGTTCTTGGCCCTTATAAATGTGAAAGGTCAGGACCGTCATTGACCTTTTGACATGGGAACTTTAATACATAAGCAATTTTGAATAGCTGTCCGACATGGACATTACTTTCTCTCATACACTTTCAAACTTAAAAATTCCGTGTTTTTAACCTTTATTTTTGGGCAATGTCCGAATAATTTAATAAATAGTGCAAATAATTTCTGAGATGTCAGTAACACGGTGTAAAACATTACAATGTCGATAATCATGTAAATAATCGTTTTTGAATGCAAATTTGATGTATTCCAACTAAAGCTCGATTTCAGGTGTCAGTGTGGTCATCTTAACTCCGAGTTCTCCTTCTGAAATTAAATATATTTACAATGTCGATAATAATGTAAATAATCGTTTTTGAATGCAAATTTGATGTATTCCAACTAAAGCTCGATTTCAGGTGTCAGTGTGGTCATCTTAACTCCGAGTTCTCCTTCTGAAATTAAATATATAACATAAATTCTTTCAAGGTATGATACAGGCAAAGTTCTAAGCTGGAATTTGAGCTAACCCAGCACCGTTACAGGAATTGAAACATTTTTCCACTCTTGGGCAGAGTACCAGGATGGAGCTAGACATATCAGAGCCCGGATATCTGTATCTGGAAATTTGACCGTTCTCCGCCTCTTTGGAATCGTAACTCGTTTCTCAAAGTATAAATCATCCCTTAGAAGTGCTGCGTAAAATAATATCACTTCTGTAATACAAATTTTGTAGTGGTTATGTATGTGAACATTTTTCCAAGTTACATTTATCCACAATTTCAATTGAGGAGTTGAGACGTTCAAACGCCCAAATTGGTTCTTTGGAAAAGAAGAACGGACTGGGATGACAAGAAATTTCGACTTCCTGTCCAACCATTATGCTTCCGGTATGATTTGTACGGATCTCAATGATTTCTTCATTTGATTCAATTTGATCAAAACTGAGGACTGAGAAAAGATGATCACTAATTTTGTAGTAAATTAACAAATTCGACTTTTGTAAGTACGAGTATTATAATAACTCACTGGGCTCATCTCGTTTTCCATTTCCCCAAGCAAAATAATATTCCTTAGTTGTTTCACCAACTGAGCACATGAGCATTCCATCTTCTTTGTGTTCTACTGGTTCTGGAGAAGCGACACAATGCTCAGGAATTCCTTCCAAATAATATTGCTGACGCTCGCTACATTTTTCTTTGTTTCTGACACAAAAGTGTTTTTTGATTTGACACTCCATTGGGGAAGAACAAGGGACATAAATAATTTCTGGACGATGGAATGAAGGAGTGCAGCACAGGAATCTGTTGTGAGCAGAGTCGTACGAGAAGTTCAGGTCATCATCTCCTGCCATATAATTAAAAAATCCTTTCTCATTCTGACTAAATTCATCTCAAACTTGTAAAAATCGGTTACCGTAATAAGTGTATTCCCAAGTGTGAAGAACTTTGTGACCTCTTGCAGTGACACAATTCACAATCGTAAAATTTTCATCTGGAAAATGGCTTGGCTCAACTTCTAGTGTGGCGATGTAAGGAAATTTAGATTCAGAATCTTGCGATTCTTCGTATTTGATCTGTAATGAATTTTCTCCACTTTCTCCAACCAACAAAATCGTCACATTTTCCTTTCCTTCGCACTTGAACAATTGAGTCACATTTCTGTTCCTTGCAATGTGCTTCCTGGGTGGATTCGCCCGTATAAGCGTTGCTACAAAATTATAGTACGGTTTTATAAAACTTTATGGAATTTTTGTAGTTTTTTTACATTTTGGTGCTTCTAGTAAAACTTTGAGCACTTTCTTTTCCTTTGTGGCCATGCAAATGTAGTGGCCTAATATTGGAGAGGGGTAATCTGTCGTGTTGAGCTTAAAACCTTCGGATGGTACAAATGGGACATCAGACAATATGTCAAGGGTACCTTGCTGGAGATGAACATGTAGTCAGTTGTCATTTTATATGAATAATTGTATAATTTTGCAGTTTCTTACCGCTCCGCTAACCCTGAAGAGATTGACTTTAGTGTTAGGGTGAGTGACAACACAGGGGATTGTAACAATTTCTGCACTTGGGTCAGCAACTGCTTTCTTTGCAACTTGAGAGAGAAATACATTTTTCCCTGGTACGTATATTTGGAAATACGTTCTAACTTGGGGTGTTCCTAATTTTCGACAAGAGTATAATCCTGTCGTCGACTCTTTGACTGCTAATAAATCCACACGAACAGAAAATGTGTAAGTAGAGGGATCAGAGAAATTGTTCACAACGCGTCTCGTTTCCACAAAAGTCAACAAGCCTGGAAACTGATACAAAAAATAGAGCATAATTCCATTTAGTAACGAATTCGACCTGTCCAGAGTCATAATCACTTACCCCATCCCCTTCATAAATCCATTCAATTGGATATGGAGCAACACATTCCAAATAAATATTTCCCGAAACAGTTTGTTCAGTTAGAACAGTTTCAGTATCTTCCGACATCACTCAAAACTTCAATAGCGGAAGAATTATCCAACTCACTCAAAGGGTACTGAACTAAAATCCTTGCTTTTGGTGGCAAAGTGGCTACACATAGCCACAGCCAACTGATCATAACAAGTGTAGCCCATACTCTAACGGAGTATGCCATTGTGATCTTTGATTAAAATTAACTTGATTACTTCTAGTCAATTAAATTAAGATTATCAAAATTAATCTATTCATTCAAGCAAAGTCAAACCAGAATAATTTAAATGACAGTTCAAGTTCAGCTTGGCCTCAACGAGTCACACGGTGTAGACTACGAGCAAGAGGACAACTTATGGGACAGCGACACAAACAACCACAACTCACAAAAATCAGATTAAAACCTGTTTTGCGACCTGTGATGAATATTTCTGAGTAAGTCAAACCAGAATAATTTAAATGACAGTTCAAGTTCAGCTTGGCCTCAACGAGTCACACGGTGCAGACTACGAGCAAGAGGACAACTTATGGGACAGCGACACAAACAACCACAACTCACAAAAATCAGATTAAAACCTGTTTTGCGACCTGTGATGAATATTTCCGAGACAAAATCAAGTCTAGCATAAAAAACACCAAAAGAATGCCCACCTTTACATTTTTGTAAGGTTTATTCAATACTTGGAATAAATCTTGTTGTGACAAGTAAAAATTCGTGTTATTGATGAATATTTCTGAGACAAAATCAAGTCTAGCATAAAAAACACCAAAAGAATGCCCACCTTTACATTTTTGTAAGGTTTATTCAATACTTGGAATAAATCTTGTTGTGACAAGTAAAAATTCGTGTTAATTAAGAGGTGCAACTAATACTCGGAATTTTATAACAAACCCAAGAAACTAATGTATAATTCGCTTTGTTCGTAAATACCTAAAATCATAAACCCTAATACAGTAATTTAATGAATGACGAATTCTGGACTCGAATAATTATCATTTTGGACAAGATAAGGTCAAACATGGGTAGCTGAGCTATGCTGCTTAAATTTTTGTACCTCCAATGCTCCCTCCAGCTCTACTCATCTTTCTGGATTACAAGGCGCTTTCTTCCCAATTTCTCAAGAACTTTTTTCCGTCCTCTTCTCATATTTTGTAGCAAGGAGTAAGCAACTGAAATTATTGGAAGAGTCAGTAAGGTTGCGAATAACTTATCAACACAAGATAAAAATGTCAGAATAGTTTACCTGGGAATAGACCAAAAAGCAAATATATTCTCATCAATGCAGTGAAAGAGAATGTCATATTGAGGCGATTGGGAAGAGTAAGGGAATATTTGCCAGTCTCCACGAAGTAAGGAATACATCTGCAAAAGTAAAAATATATGCTTCAGAAATCATTGATGTTTGTCAAAACAATTCTGCCAATTGCAAAAAGTACTCACGCAAAAATTATGACTGCTTCGCAAGCAATACCAGCAGGATAGAGAAGTATCCATGCCGAATAGCGTAGCCAAGTCACTGCATAGATGTCCACTTTATAGATTTGGAGCATGTAGAATGGGTAGCGAATGGCGTCTGCGAGTGCCCAAATGTAGAAGAGGAAAAATACGACTGGCTTGTCTTGAATTCGCTCTTCAGACGAAATTAGGCCAAAAAGAATTATTCCTCTTCCAGTGATCTGTTGAAAAAAATTTGAGTCAAGTGTTACTGATTTGCAGTACTCAAATGTAAACGTAACGAATCTAGAGCTTACTTGGAGCATAGCCGTTCCGATGCTAGTCCTTGTGAAACCAAGCATTGGATGCAATATTTCCAAGAACTGGATGAACTGACAATAACACAATGCGAATCCAACGAGTTCATAAGCCTTATGGAAAGATGCTATTTAAAAATTCAGCAATGTTAACAACAATTTTTCCGGGGAAATGATGATTAAAGAAGAAAAAATTACCTGGTCCTTCCTTTAAGTACCGGACGCTCAAAACCCCAATAACGTAGAGGTAGCCGACAAATTGAAACATGTTGTACAGGAAAAGATACACATTTCGTAGTTTTTCAATTTTGTAACCAAGTTCATCAATTCCCAGCTGCTCCCGGACTTGAGGAAAGTCACGCATAACATCAGGTGGAATTTCTTCCTCATCATCTTGACTCTTCCAGCGATCAAAGTCAACCTTCAGCAAAACAATAAACTTAGTTTACAACGGGCAAGGGTACAAGGGATGCAAACAAAGACTTACTTTTAGCCAAAGTGGTTTTTTGCTGGAAGCTGTGCACTTGGACCACCAGCCCTTGGTTTCCTTCTGGAGGAAAATGTCAATATCACGATCATTCTCTTTGTGTGTGCTTTTCTGCAAGTACAATTCAGTATAATTAGTATTCAGCTCCAAGAATTACATGAAATCAAAGCCATACCTTTGGATTAATTGGATGAGCTAGAGGCAATTCGAAATGATACTCATTTTGGGCTTCCTTCCCACTCCCAGTGGCATCAAGAGTCACCTTATCAGCTTCAATGCAAACTCTAGCATTCTAAATTCATAAAGAAAATCTAAATTAAATTACAATACGTGAGAATCGACTTCAGGGGTCCTTGACAAGAAAATTCCCAGTTTAATTGGACTAGTCATTCCAAATTCTACATAGAATAGGAAAAATGTACGAGTTGCTCATTGGAAATGATTGAGTTGTTAAATATTTCTTCTAATTTAGTTCAACTTATCACAAATGTACCAAATTTACAAAAGGTCAACAAATTAACGCTGACATACTTGGGCACAATGGATGTCAACACGAAGACTGAGGGAAGTCTCAGTTTGAGCCCAGTACACAAAAGGTGTACGGACATGAATCCAGTCACTGGACGAACTTGTCATTTTTCTTCAGTGTTCTCAATTTTCGAACCGTGCCAAGTCAGAGGTCACACTAACAGCAACAACACGACAGAAACAGAAGTCATCCGCCAAGAACGAAATCTTTAAGTCTGAACTTTTGAATTATTTTCAAATTACATTTGGATGCACCCGCTCCCAATAAAACAAAAAATCCTTGGCCGAATTCACAAGGGATGGGAAGGAAGTCTGTAGGATTTTTACTTTTAACGTGAATTATTAATTAATGTCGAACAGTACTTCGTTGACTTGCTCAACATTATCGCTTGTTAAACTGAACTTAAAGACAGAATATTTTATAAATTGATGAAGTTTAGTATTGAAATAGCATGAAAACAGTATTAACGGTCTATAATTTGAATGTATTTGCCCTGTCTTAACTGCTATACTAAGTAAAATAGTGGACTTTTTAGCCAGATTCTGAGATTAGGCCCCAACCCAATGTCAAAACTGTATGCAGTTATGTTTTTTAACTCTTAATTTAACTAGCTACTAAACTTCTTGGTAGCTTTCTCGGTTCGCGTATTAATTAGATTTGATTCCTCTGAGTTGAGAGCTTTGACTTATCGCACGTTTGTGTACATCCAGCTAGTTTTGCTTCCTTCCGATGAGAGAGAACAATGAATTTAGCCCGTCAATAGTTGGAAATATGTTAATGCCGAATATTGCCTTCCACGTACCAGTAAAAATACTTTATTTACTCCATTCGGTGTTATTCCTCAGGCATTCTTCCGGTGCAAAGATCAAGACGATTTATGTAGAACTTATTGCGCGCATAGCGCTCCGGAAATTTTGACAATCAAAATCAAGAAATATGGAGTAAAACGCGCAAGGCGAGTTAAGAATTGGATCATGTTTTAAGAAGACCAACAAACACTTGCGACTTATTTTTCATTTTTGATAGGGCTACCTCAGAAATAGTTTTCCACAAGACAAAATTATCCTTAAAATGAAACTCAGGATAACTACAAAGCTTAAATCCACAGGGCCCGGTTAAGAAATCGATTATGATAGTTCCAATGATCGTGCCATAGAGATGTCAAACCTCTATGGCTCCACCCTTGACGCACCGTTACTTTCTTTGTTCACACCCGCAAAATTCAAAAATTCAATCCCACGTCAATTCCCGCCCTTTTTTTAATTCCACTATGCCAAATTAAACAAAATTGGCAAAATTCATGAAATACATAATATTGAAAACTCTATCCAAATCCAGGGAATTAGATATAATTCCCTGATCCATATCTAATAAAAAATGGGCTTAATAAATTTTGTAATCAATTAATGGCATTTTTCCATTTTCAGAACACCATATGACCAGTGCGATTGTTTGTCAAAAAGTCAATTTTATCTAGTCCTTAATGGTCGACGTAAGGCCCCTTGGTCCTCGGGCCCTGAGATTTCGGCTCACATGAACTCGTTATTGGGACGGCATTAATATCTAAATACTTCATAAATTCTAGCATAACTTATTAGTCAGTTCAGTTTCGATTCGATTCCTTCGCAAGTAAAGTGCCCATATCTTATTCCTCCTAAGCCGCCCAGAATCCACCGCTTTACTCGTAACTCCTTTGTTCAGTTCATCATATAATTCTTAATTACTAACAGTTATTGAAGCTACTGTTAGAGATTGAAATTAAATTAAATACAAGCATTTCCGCATCTGGGATGATCTGTTCAGTCTAATGTACTAAATGACGTTCGGGATTTATCATTTGTACTCTGATTTCTTACTGCTGCGGAGAAGCTGGCAGATTTGTTAATTAAAATTGTCAACGTAAAGCAAGGAACCCATTCCAAAGTCCGAGAAATTAATCTTTGTAACTAATACTTTATTCTGATATCATCGCATGCCAAGAGAATAAACTCTCACGTCATCCTCACTTGATCATTGCCCCCACATAGCAATCGATAGTTAAAAATCTTGTCACAGCAAAATCCAAATGAATGTTTTGTATCGATTAAGTATTAATACGATCATATTATACAAATATTTTCTAAGGAGTCAAGCCGCAAACGGATTTTCCTAATGCCTCAAAGCCATGGGTCAATGATCAACAAGAAGACGCAAATGTTAATAACACAAACAGACCCAACTATGTAGCATTAGCATTTGTCACCCTCGTCACACTAAACTTCCAATCTCACTACTTCCTTTATCTTATCCGCCTTTGCTTATGCTTATGCTCTGCTGTCCAGGATTCAACAAAAACTTCACCTTCTCTAATTTTGTATATTGGACTAACCACATGTGCATGGACAACATACACTGGCTGTTAATTTTGAAGTAGCACTTGTTCTTGACATGTTTCATTCAAAATCATTAGTGCTGACAGATGGAAATACAAAATTAATACAAGTAATCCCTTGCCTTTTAATTTAGCTATGTCCTGAGCTTGGGCTCGCTTACATTTGTACTTCACGAAGAACTTAATAAGGATCAGTGCCCGTGCAGTGTCCAACGAAGAGTAAAACTTTTTAGTCCGTGAACTTAAACATTAATAAAATGGGTTCTATTCGCAATCCGAAGTTCAAATTGGACTCAAAATATAAAGGGTTGGAATCCAATGTGTGGTAAGATTTAAGTCAAGTCGGGGTTCGGTTACGTGTATTGTCTTATTAAAGGTATTGTTAAATTTTTAGGGTTGCTTTAACTGATTGTGACCAAATTCAAGGATGGACTTGTCAACTTGGGCCAAGGTTTTCCAGATTACCAGCCAGCAGAGCATATTATAACTCATTTGGCTGAAGCATGTAAACCAGAGGCGAATTATTTGTTCCACCAATATGCCAGGGCCTTTGTAATTTTTATAGTCCTATATGTCAAGACGACAAGTTATTACAGGTACTACAAGTTTCTTCTTTTTAACTGATATCTTGTTCAAGGGTCATCCTCGGCTTGTAAATGCATTGGCAAATTTGTATGGACGCCTCATTGGACGGCCTATAGATCCCTTGTCCGAAGTTCTGGTGACCCCTGGAGCATATGGTTCTCTTTTTTATGCAGTCATGTCAAATGTGGGGCCTGGAGATGAAGTACAAAATGACAATACTGCAAGCACATGGAAATTGTTCTCAATTTTATTTTCAATTTAATTTCACATTTTAGGTCATAATCATTGAGCCATTTTTTGATTGTTATGAACCCCTCGTTAAACTGGCTGGGGGTAAACCTGTGTTCATTCCTCTAAAACCTACGAATCCAGATGATCAGACCTCCGCATCTTGGAAATTGGATATGAAGGAATTTGAATCCTTGTTCAATTCCAAAACAAAAGCTATCATTTTGAATACACCAAATAATCCTTTGGGAAAAGTTTTCACTCGGCAGGAATTGACGGTAAAAATAATAATCGTAGTGTCTTCGAATTTGTCCTCTTCTTAAGACTTTGGTTAATTTGAATAACTGATTAATCAGGAAATTTCTGCTCTGTGCATTAAATTCAATGTCCTCGTAATATCGGACGAAGTTTACGAGTGGATTGTGTATGATAAAAATGAACACGTGCGAATAGCTTCGTTAGATGGGATGTGGGAACGAACAATTACAATCGGCTCGGCTGGAAAAACTTTTAGGTGAGATTATATTTGGAAGTACAAATAAGTGTTGAGGGCTCCAATCTTAA
>WJEZ01002532.1:0-13223 GCA_009869925.1 Thalassaphorura encarpata | reverse complement strand
CAATGCAATGTTTGTTTGTAATAGGGAACGTTTACACCACAAATGAATTTAATGAAACAAGGGGAATTCCCTTGCCATGTGTCGTATTATTGATTTGATATGATTTTAGCCAAATTTACCAGATTGACGCTTGACATTCCTGTTGTTGTTAGCGGGTAAGTCGGAAAAGTCATCAATGTCTTCGAGGTCAACTCTGCTCCGTCGATTAGCATAAGGGACAGACTCATCATCATCATACCTCCCTGGGAAATCGTAGCCTGTGGGTTGGGCTTGGCGTTTGTCCTATTATTGCGTAGTGCCAGTGCGTGAATGAAAAAATAAACGAAAATTATAATAATTAATTGGACAAGACAGCCAAGATGGGAATAAATAAATCTTTTGTTTAGAATCAAATTTGACGCAATGACCCGAGTGACCGGGTCTTGACTTACGTGTCTCGTCTTCTTTACTTTGACGACACGAACTCGTGAGCCTTCAATAGGAACCAAGAGCTCTGTATGGGAAAAAAGAAACAAATGCAAAAATTATTCACTCTGCTGCCTTGGCTAAGGCTAAGTCTATAATGGATTGCTAACAAATAGGGAAATTGCAATCATTTACTATGATGCAATTTGCAAACGCGTTTTTAGTATTTATTAGATTTAGACAGGCCAAGGAATTTTAAATTTACGGTGAAATTAGTGTCAAACTTCAGGAGCACTCAATTACAAAGTTCCATGTATTAAATTACACAATTTTTGGATCAATAATTTATTCATTTTATGCTACCCTTTCTAAAAATTTACTAATTTTGCGGCTAACCTTATTTAAATAATTGTTGTACGTGCTAGATTTATTCTACACAGTGAATTTAAGAATAGCGTGATTCCGAGGAAAATCAAAGAATTTAAGTGTGAATGGAAGTGCAGTGGCTGAACTTGACGGCCCAATAATTTTTTGACTAATTGGCTCTTGGGATTCGCCCAGCGATTTCTTTTCAAACGGAGCTTTGCTATTATCACCATCGGTTTGACCATGGGTTATATTATACGTATTCTTTAATATCGTAAGAAATATTACATTCGTTCGGTCATCTTGACTCTCACTTTATCATTCATTCTTTCCCTTGTTAGTAGAATTCACAGACAAGATGAAGAATAGCGCTTGGTTTTGTTACACTAACTTTGTAAGAAATACGATTGTGATGAGTGACGACGAAAAATAAAATATGCCAAGGTAGTATTTTGTGATTACTTCATTTTGTACTCTACAAATCCATTACTCGAATTAAAATGACGACTATGAGAATCATGAATGCCAAATGCGTGTGGCATGTCATTTGGCTGTCGCCGTCGCCCTAGCCCTTGTTAGCATTAGGATTATGCCAATGTTTAGGCCAGCTAAACATTATTTTTGATTCGTGATTCCATTCCAAGAATTATGATACTTTAGTTGCGATTGTAATTTGACCTAGTCTTGTACTCTACAAATCCATTATTCGAATTAAAATGACGACTATGAGAATCATGAATGCCAAATGCGTGTGGCATGTCATTTGGCTGTCTCCGTCGCCCTAGCCCTTGTTAGCATTAGGATTATGCCAGGCCAGCTAAACATTATTTTTGATTCCATTCCAAGAATTATGATACTTTAGTTGCGATTGTAATTTGACATTATAGTCTTGAATTTGAGGATTCAATTAGTGTTTGAACTTTGCTGGCTGAATAGTGCATGAGTCGGTGCAAGGTTCAAAGTAGTGGCAATTTTGCATTGCAAATTTTTTTTCATACAGGTTTATAGTGATGGAGAAATTTTTTATAATATACATATGTACGGAGATATTGCGCTTTGCTTACTTTTCAAGTAATTAATTAATTACTTGAGAAGGATGTGCCAATACACAATACAGAGTTTACGTAAAGTTGTTGAAGGAAAAAAGTCAAACACTCTGTAGATTTTTAAAAACTCCACAGGCCATACCACGTCGCCCTATTTACTATCCTATGCATCAACAAGGCTCACAATTCTTCATCCAATTTGTGATTGACAATAAACATGAAATATAATGAGACATCAATTTTACACATTTTTACACGGATTGAAAAGAATAGCCAGCCAGCCAGCCAAAGCTCAAAGCGTGACATGCAATTCATTCTCAATTTCATTGAAGGAAAAGGGTTGAGTTATTATGCCATATTAGCATAGTGCACTGCAATAACTCAACAAAAAAGAATCAGACACGGAATTTCTTTCCGGTCCATCCGCCGTGAGAAAAAATATTGAGCATGGCATCAGCCTTCTCAAGTAACGACATATCTATTACACAACAATAAAGTGCATCCACCACAGCAGAGCACAGGTTGTATTTATTTATTATACAACAATACAATCAACAATGAGTTGATTCTTCTTCTCATCCCATAGTAAGAAGACCACGCGTTGAGTTGAATAAATAAAAAATTCAAGTGTTATGTTATATTAGTTATCCTGTGAGTGTGTGAAGTGAAATGATGACCAAATTTGATAAAGGGTCAGGTAAACTGACCCCTTCACTCACTCACATGCATGATTATGTTTTTATTTCTCTTTTATAGGAGGTGGAAAATTTATTGTACTCAGGCTTTAACTCGAGTACTTGTATTTTATGTAGCATACACATCAGTGTATGAATTCTAACAATAGAAAAAGTAACTTGCATGGCACATGGCAGAAATAAGACGAATAATCAGATGGCTAATTACTCGCTGCTGCTGCTGTTGTGGTTTGTGCACCTGTGTGGTCTATTCGTTAAGAAGAAACTCGTGTGAACTTGCCAACCTTTGCTACTGCCATGTCGGTTCGTTTCGTCTTGGAGTTTTTACTTTCATTCATGGATTTGGATTTGAGTTGAGATTTCAGACAGGGAAGTAAATATTAGTACAAGTTTACATGTAAGTGCAATAATTACCGGAAGGAAATGAAATGCACCTGCAGTGCACTGCAGAAATGTGATAAAAACAATCATTAGCCAGCCCATGTTGCATTTGCATCTATTGTGTAATGTGAAAAAGTATTTTATAACTTTTGGCTCGGGGATTTCCCGAAATGGATTAATAAAACGTGTGAAGTTGAACGTTAAGCAACTTGTTTCGTGCAGGGACAGTAAAATTTTCCAGTGATATTTTTGATACAATTTACATTACTGCATGTCCTGCTCGAGCTATCTGACATGTATGCGTTAAGAAGTAAACTTGACTTTTTATAAACATTCTTTGTCAGCACTTTTATGCTAAAAAATTCAGAATTACCTACAATCGTATCCAATTTGATGAAAATAAAATCGTTACTCGTCATCAACAAGGATTTGCTAAAAATCTTGTACAGAATTTACTATGTCGTAAACCTTAGTCAAAATCTAAATCCTATATTTTCCAGAATTCTTGCCGCAAATAAAATATTTTAGGCTGAGCTTACATTTCCGCTGAACTGAATAACGAAACTTTTTTCGGAATCACTTTTACACTTGAATATCAGGGTAATTCTGAAAAATTTAGCTTGAGGTAGCAAAATTTGGATAGATAGATATGTTAAATTTTGAATTAGGAATAGTCATCTCACCCGCTCTCTTTGACCACTTTTACTCCTAGTAAAAATTCTTTTACATCACATTTGCAGGATGAAAATTTTTCAACTTTGATCTTTTAGAAATCCATGCCAAATTTAGCCTTTTTTTCTACTTTTTATATTTTTACACCCAGATGAACTTGGACTTTTTGTGCAAAATAAAAATAAAGAAATCCATAAGTAATTCAAGCTCCTTCCTGCACAGAATGGGGTTTTTGACTGATATTAATATTAATAAAAAGTGTTGGTGGTCTGTGCTTGTGCACTTTGATATCTGCTTGCATGCGTTTGCCTCAGTCGTGGATGTATCCCCCAAGTCGGCGTCGGCGTCGGCTTGACCAAAAGAATATTTTGCGGTTTGTTGTTCGAAATAGTTTTATAAAACGAAGATCATTAAATCTCACGACATCTCAAAAATCCTCAAACCCTTTTACTTTCTCCGTCCGCAAAGCCAAATGTCTCACTCTGTCCTAACCCTGCAGAAAACATGCTGTAGAAAGGTAATCACGAAGCAACCAGTGTCAATATTAACCATGTATTGATTAGGCATACACTAAACATAAATGCAATTAGTTGGACAAATTATTCTAGAAATTTTGAAACTAATCTACCTGTCTTGAGTTTTAACCCAGAAATTTGGTGAAACTAGAAATAATTTATCCTCATTTCAAATATTTCACTACCGTTTTAAAGTTCGTATCTTGAAAATATTGACACAAAATTTTAGCTATTTTATTTTTGGCCTGTCATGGACTGAAAGGTATTTCTTAGAATTTTCTAGGGCTAGGTTCTAGAAGTTGCAAATTCCTTTAACTCTATTTTAGTATTTTCTTGAGATATAAAACATGCTGTAGAAAGGTAATCACGAAGCAACCAGTGCCAATATTACCATATATTGATTAGGAATACACTAAACATAAATGCATAAATTAGTTCGACAAATTATTCTACAAATTTTGAAATAATCTACCTGTCTTGAGTTTTAACCCAGAAATTTGGTGAAACTAGAAATAATTTATCCTCATTTCAAATACTTCACTACCGTTTTTAAAGTTCGTATCTTGAAAAGATTGACACAAAATTTTAGCTATTTTATTTTTGGCCTGTTATGGACTGAAAGGTATTTCTTGGAGTTTTCTAGGGCTAAGTCCTAGAAGTTCCGAATTTCTTTAACTCTTTTTTAGTATTTACTTGAGATATTAGCAGGGATTGAGCATTACCTTGAAAAATGAGGATTAGAGCAAATAGTCCAATGGCACAAACGAATTTCTGCATTTTTGCAGAAAGAGGCTGTACTAGCTTATCCGGTCCAGTTGGTAACAAATTTTTGAACAAACCTCTCTTCCAACTCACAACAATATAAAAAATCTAGAAGATTTTTCTAAAAAAATCCTAGGATTATTTTCCTAAACGATTTGTTGGATCCACTCCACTCCTTCTCCTGGCTCCGACTCCTGAACACTTTGATAGAAGAAACACTAATGTCCAACTAAACCCAAGACTTGAGGATTTTGAGTGTGGGAAACAAAATCCTTTTATACGGCGGATGTTCCTCATGAAATTTATGGGATGGGACTTTTATTCGCAATTCTCAACAAAGGATGGCAAATTGGCATAAAGCTTGGGCTTGGGCTTGGGCCCTCACCTCACTCACTACGGCATTAAGCATTACGCTACATTCACGTTACATTGCATTATTTATTGCATATGACGATACGTGGTGAAAATTGGCCGGGGTCGTCTTGGTCGGGACTAGGTTCTGACATGGCTTGGCCCTGCTTTGCTTAATTGGTCGGACAGTAGTAAAATTTCCTTAAAAATAAATAATTACTTAAGTGCAATGCAAGTCAAGTCTAAACTAACCATAAATAAATTCACAACACTAATCATGTTGACTTTCCACACACAAGAGGAGTCAAGGCAGAAGCAAGTCCCCGTGTAGTGCAAGATTGACTCCAATAAATAATTTCATCAATTCTTATTTAAATTCAAATTATAATTCATTTAATATAATTGCCTTTAAGCCTTGGTCAAGGATTAGTCCTACTGTAGATTTTACCAAATACTGCAAAAAATCTTCAATCACAAATCATTGCAATTAATTTCTTAAATACTTCCACGTTTTAATTAATTCATAATGAGCGTAAGGATAAATTATTTGAAGGATCTTCTACCAATTAACTAAATAAATTATCCAATTAATATTGGAGCTAAGCTAATGGCAAAATGTAAAAATAAACTTGTGTCGTGCAGCCGTAATGAGTATTACGAGAAATATGAATTTTTAAATGAATAGACGAATCGATTGTCGAAATTCGTCCCTGAAACCTAGCCGATGCTAATCGAATTTCACAATTCATGTTAATTCGAATTATTAATTACCCTGCCCTCCATTTGCATTACGGTTTGGATTACGTTCTTTAGAATTTAAATTGAATTGTGAATTGTCTCATTAGCCTCCACCCACTCCCAGCAGTGAGCCGCAATATATTATGAGTAATTATTCTTATTTAATTTACGAGCTGATAAAAGGTAGGTGATGTATGCACAAGCACAGCAGCAGCAACATCCATCCGTGGTCACATTGTGGTCTCTTATCTTATTTTAGCATCTGCTGGTTCCCAAAGTTGGGAACTGTACCATAGCAAATGGCAAATGCCAACTACTGAATACGAGTTTAGTTCAATTCAGTGCAATGCTGCTAATGCAATGTGATATTTTTTTATCCGGAATGTAAAAATTGGATAATTTTATTTGTTTACTTGTGACTTGTACAATGTAATTAAATCCTTGAACAATGAATGTGATAGAGAGAAGATGTGCAATGTGTGCATTGTTGCGAAAATCTGCTAAGCTCTCCTTTTGGCCTGAGTCTGACGAAGTTAAATTTATTCCTGTGAAATCAACAAATGCATTGTTTTCTCTCTTTGTAGTTTTACATATATATTTATTATTTTGGCTGAGTTTTGATAGTGAACCTTATTTTCTTCTCTGTCGTCATTTTATAATGGTGCAATTTGATTGATGATGGTGATGATGACATGGTCAGGCTTAGGCTAGACTACGGGTTCAAATCATTTTGTAAATAGTTAACCAAATAAAAGTAAAAAGTTATTAGTGGCCTGGGCTCCGGAGACCTAGTCAATAAAATGAAAATTACTCTTGATTCCGAATGGTAGATTTAGGATTAAGCAATTTCCGTTCTTTAATTATTCGTTCTGGATTCTAACTACAAGATTCGTCTAGAAATTCATGAATATCGTCATATTTAAAATTGACACCCATGCTTAGTTTAGTTTTTGTCTTAATTCATTAGAAGTAGCAAAAATGATCTCTAAAGGTACAATCAGTCAGCGCTATACTGTCATGTAGAGTAGATTGTAATTTAGAAAGATCGTCATCAATTTTCGATATGAAGAAATCAGTAACAGAGTTCAGCAGCCAGCATGAGTCTTCTATTCCCTTCGACTTTTCTTCTGGAATTATCAAGAAATAAAATTTTATTAGGATATAAGTTATCACTGTAAAAACGACTTCGAACTTACCGGCGCGTTTCCATCGATGATCTTGTACGCCTTATCACTTTGACCTGGTTTTGCAATGCGCAAGAGCAAATGTTTGTCATGGACTCCTTTTCTCTCGCAGCTTTCACATAAATCGTAGTCCTCACATTCCATGCATCGGTAGTCGAACCCCTTCAATGGCCTTTTTCCCATGATGTTCCTTGCAATCAGGGCCATCACAGAAGATATGTTTGTGAGTTGGTGTCCGGCGAAAACGGCTCGTCTTTGGAGTCTCTGTCTTAGCAGGAGCAGAAGCTGGAGCTGTAGAAGCAGAAACGTCCGCGATCCATTGAACTTCTGGAGAACCAGGTGCCTGTGCCTGTGCTGGGGCCGGAGAGGTCAACAATCCTGGAGCCGAATTCTGTCGTGGTAATAAAAGGCGGCGACGAGAGCGATTACGAGAGCTCCCAGTCGTGACCAATTTCTTGGTCACCCCTGGAGTCGTAACAGCTGGAGCTGGAGTCGAAACTGCAGTCTCGGAATTAGCATTCTTTACGCTTGGAGTTTTAGGTGTATTCTTGTGACCCTCGATGATTTGTTCCAATGCTCGGTTTCGAATGTATGCTTTTGCTGATGCTGACAACTTCTCGTTGCAAGATGGACAAGCATGGAATTTAGCCCGACATGGACCGCAAAGCACATGACCCTGGCTGCATTGGTATATCGGAGTGGAAAGATCTTCAAAGCAAATTGGACATTCATGACCATCCCCATCCGGCATTGATGGCCTTGGTGCAGCTGCAACTGCAACGACAGCTGGATTTAACGCTGCTTTAGTATCTCGGAGACCCTGCAATGCAAAAATATCAAGGAAAACGAATTAGCATATGAATATTGGACATGAGAAGGTCACGTAACGTGTATTTTAGCTATATATTTAATTAATTAGGAGTAGAAGCAAGCATATTTTGATTTTTACCAGCATTTTCCCAAGTAATCCAGCCATTTCCAATAAATACAATATTCCTTTAATCTCTACTTTATGTTAGGATGAAAAAATGCTAATCCGAATTTCAGCGATTTTAATATTCCTTTAATCTCTACTTTATGTTAGGATGAAAAATGCTAATCCGAATTTCAGCGATTTGAATTTAGCCTTCTAAAGCCTGCCTTCAAACTTAGCGTAAAAGTAACGTACCTTTTTACGGGTCACTTTTGCCTTTCTTGGCATCCTTGTTTGTTGTTACTTCCAATTGGAATGCTCAGGCTAGTCGGGTATGGCCAGGTCAAAGGTGAGTAGAATTGGCTTGGTGACCAATGCCGTGCCGTGCTGGGACTGGGAGTGAGGACTAGAGTTCGTACCGGGAGTCTATCTAGACTGATCTGATGTGTCCTTCCCCTTCCGTATGTTTTTCGTTCGTGTGTTTAGCCGAAGCTAAGAAAAGAGTCAAGCAGCACAAGAGGACGGATGACGTAAGGACTTTCAATAATATCGGATGTTGTTCTAGACCACCTTTAGCCTTGCCTTTGCCTTCGTCTTTTATTCTTGCACTACACTAGTTACTACAAAATCTCGACAGAGGAGGGGGTCTGGGTCTGCCAATCCTAATCGCGACTGCAATGGACACACGTCCCGGTCCCCGGTCAATATGTTTAGAATTGGCTTATGCTAATTTCCATAAAATGTCGTTCTTTGAATGTTTATGCTTATTACACGACAAATAGGAGGTTTTTGTCGTGGTTGCTTGCTGTCTGCCCTGAACCTGTGTATTACACTGCCTCTGCCACTTTTAATATTCAAACTTAAAAGCAAAAACCAAAGACGACTGGAGTCTGGAGTGAATGAAATGAAAGGAGACAGACAATAATAGAAATGCTGACTGCTGACTAAATTTGACTTTGGTTGGGGTTGACTTGATACAAGACTAACTGCTAACATTGCATTTTCATTGAATCCTCTTGTTCTTATTTATCCCTTCTTAGCAAATGTCAGCACTATCAATATTAACATAGGGAATACGCCATGGTATCGGTAATCGGTATGACGTACAAGATTAAACGAAAGAAAGAAAAGTTAACGAAGCGTGTGTCATTGTGATTTGAATATAATATTACTGCAGCTTATCATGTTATTGAATGGAAAAATGATTTGATTTCAGAATCAGAATGAGAACTTCCTTTACATATCCTCGTCGACGTCGAGGAGAGAGATTATACTTGAGACGTGAGAATATTAGAATCTACTTATTCTAAAGTTTTAAAAGAAAAATATAGTTGTAAAAGTTTATGGGCCTAAAAAAACAAGTTTATTGCAAGGGCCCTTTGTTTTTAAAAATAAGTGTGGGTCGGCAAGCCTTACAAGCCAATAAATATTAATAACATGTTGCACTAACAAAGACCCTTGTGTCCTTCACCGGATCTTGAACCGATAAGGTTATAAGGTCCTCGTCATTTTTTATAACATACAAGACAAAGTAAAATAGTAGTCGTAGTTTAGTTATATTTTTAGTTTCTGTTTACTGTTCATAATTTCTGTATACCGAACCCCATTATAGCGTATGGACTCAATTTTTATTTTGTGTATCCTCTAGGGTTCAAGTTAATTCGAAGCATTAGCATGCAATGCAATGCAAAAAACTTGTTACACATTACAAATGACATGAGGATGAAATGAAATATGATGGAAAATTGTCACCACCAGTCAAGTCAAGTCAAGTCAAGTCGGTTGTGATTTGGGTCGTGTCGTCGAGTCGAGCCGATAATTTGTTTAATTTTATTCCCATTATCATTTCCCTTGCCGTGTATCCCAAAACACTATGATTATCGGCAAATGCAAAGACAGCGAATGAAGTAAGAATTAAATAAGACATCAATTCTGAAATTCTTGTCTTGTCTTGTCTTAACTTTGGCCCACGGATGCTGCGTGCATCGCGTGTCTCCAATAAAAAAATCCCACACCGCCGTTCGTTCTCATAAAATCTTTTCTCGTAACGTATCGTAATCCTATCTATCACTATCACATTTATTTTCTTTACTAACTTGTTACTTAACACTTGAGGATTTCAACAATGTAATGTAGTCACTGAATTTCAAATCAGCTCTTGGCATGCATCCCAGCCAGTTGAAATTGAATTGCAATTGTTTTATTTGTATTGCAGCTTGGCTTAGTCCCAGTCTCCTGGGATCGGTTTCTTTTTTACACGTGCTCATTATTTATTATATAATTTTTATTACGGCACTGACTGACACGCCAAGGAAGAATCACTTCCGGTCCAACTAATGCACATTTCTTTCGACGGATACGGAAGTTTAATTGAAATTTAAACAAAATTAATTACTATTCACAAATTCATGATTTTAATTTAAACTTTCTTTCATTAATAGTACAAATCAGTCAGATTGAAAGTATCCCAAAAATTCATGCGTTCGCCTAATGTATCAATCATTTTAGGAGCACTCGTATTAATATCAAACCAATGATAAGGTTTTTCTTTTTTGATTTCTTCCCATTCTGCCACACCTTCACCTCCAGAAGGTTTTCCAGTCGCTGCGAACGTTGTCCAAAGACGAATCATCATTTGAGAGAAATTTGCAAATTTTGATCCCAGGGGTACTGGTGGGAATGGTTCGTAGGGGAACAAGAATTGCAATTCATCAGCATGGCCAGCCCCTTTAAAATTTCCGAAGATTTTAGGATTTATATTGTTATTTTCTTATGTAATAACTAATTCCTCTCACCAAGAAAGTGGTCAGGCTTATAAATTGCTACATCCGGAGCTCCGTAGCTTTTCGGTGCCTCGACATCAAAACGATATAGAAATACATTATGTGTACTACTCCGTTGACCATTCAGTATAGACGTAGCAAAAACATTAGCCGGATGAGTAAAATTCCTATCAGTGAACATGTTGGTGAAATTGGCTTCTGTGTCTCGACTCAAGGGTTTTCCCCTCAAGTAAAATTCACGAGCTGCATTGGCTATGCGTTCTGGGTCTTTGACTGTTGGAGAATTACTCAACTGCAATGCTAGCACAGCTTCTGCTGTCCAATTCTGGTTAAATGCTTCGGTTTTGACTGGGTCATTCAAAATTGCTAAAAATAAATAAAAATGTAAGTATCTGCGTAAACATTTTAAAATATTAATCTTACGCAATGAATTCATCAATCCATCCCCAGACTGAGCACCGAATATTGCAGATACTTTGTTGAAATTTCCACTTCGAAGTATCTTAAGAGGTTTCATCTGGCATAAACACGTCGTCCGTATCCGCTGAGGGTTCAACAGTTGTGCCAAACTCCATTAAATAGCTCGTGAGAACTAATTTATCAGCAGGAGTCTCTCGGAAGAATTTTACCAGATCAGCAGTTGTGGTGTTACCAGTATAGTTTAATTTCTGTGCTAATTCCATGGCTTTATCGAGTGGATTTTTATCAAAGAGTAAGGGCATAAAAACAGTACCACTTTCACAAATGGCTTGATGAAAAAGTCCTACAAAAATAGGCATAATGAATTTTTAGCAGTGTTTAAATAAAGTAAGAATTTCTTACCCTTGCTCATTGGAGACAACATGTGAGATGTGGTGTGAATAGATCCAAAGCTATTTCCAAAAAGTGTAACCTTGCGACGATTTCCACCAAATTCCTTAATATTATCTTGAACCCACTGAAGGGCCATTACTTGATCTTTTAACCCTTGATTTCCTCGTGCATTCTCATCATTTGTATTCAAATTCCCTGTGCCATTTTAAATTTAATGACTACAAGTGTTAGATTTAATTTCTTCCTAAAAAATTCTAATTTACCCAGCACTCCGAGTCGATAATGAAAAGAGACCAAAATAACATCTTCATCCATAAAATATTCTGCACCATAGCGTGTCGCACTGCCATACTGGCGACCACCATGAATGTAAACCATGACAGGAAATCGGTTCGTGCCCCGTCTTGCTGTGAGATTGACCATTGTCTAGAAAATTGGACAAAATCTAAAAATTCTGTTTATATAACTGCTTAGAAGAATCATACCTTGGGAGTGAAAACATTGAGATAGAGACAATCTTCGGAGCCCTTAGAAGTAAAAACTGTGTTGTATTTATCCTTTTGAATACAATCTGGCTTAAAATTTCTACCATCCAGGGTTCCTTCCCAAGGTTCAGCCTCAACTGGTGGCTAAAACAAAGATACAAACAAAATGATAATATAAAAGACAATTTGTAGTTTAATAAAGTTTACCTGAAATCTTAGTTCCCCCATGGGAGGTTTTGCATAGGGTATTCCTAGAAAAGCCAAATATTCTCTCCCTGCCCTAGAACTCATTTTCTTTCCCAGGACTTTCCCCTTGTCCAGTTCCACGATAATATCTTCATCAATTTTGCCATTCATTTCTTCAGTTGCAACAGCCTGAAGTTCTGCATCTGCATCTGCACCATTGCTTAGCTCTTGATCCGGGACGCCATTGGCATTTGCAGTTGAAGTTGTAAACGTGCTTAACAGAAAAATCACCATTAATGCAGTTGCACAAATTGTTACGGCTCCAATTAATAAGCGATGCAAAAACCTCTTCTTTCCTACTCCTTCTTGGCCAGGTTGAAAAGGTTCGATTTCTTCATAGCCGTATTTTGTTTCCATTTTCAAATATAAACTAAGACAAAATATCAGTACCGGCTTTCAATTAAAAATTAGCAATTAAACAGGTCTACTATGTGAGGTTATGGGTCAGATAATATTACAAATTACTGAATTGCCACGCAGGAAAGAAAATTACGAAACCTCAACTCATTTCAAGTGGAAACACAGGAGTAGTGTGTGTGGCTTGGCTCATTTCCAACTTGTCTGTATCTTCATTACAGAAATTGATAAATGAGCTCGACCAATAATCTATTGTAAGTGGTAGAAAGATAACAAAAATACAAAAATATGAGAGCACATGACCCTTGGTTCCTTTTCCTACAAGGCGAAGGCTTAACCTCAACCTTGGATTGTTTGTTGCTCAAATATTAGCATTCGCTTTGAATAACTTAATTTCTCAAAATTATCATATTGTGCCATTTAGACTTTTATATGTTCTCCGGATGAATTTCCTTAGGCACTTTAATATGTGAAACACTAAAATTGTGCAGAATGTAACAAAGTTATTGTG
>WJEZ01002531.1:0-13227 GCA_009869925.1 Thalassaphorura encarpata | reverse complement strand
CTAGCTCAAATCTAACTAAACTAGCTCAATTCTAACAAATATGGCTCAAATTTTGGCTAAACTAGCTCAAATCTAACTAAAATAGCTTAAATCTAGCTAAACTAGCTAAAATCTAGCTAAACTAGCTCAATCCTAACAAATATGGCTCAAATCTAACTAAACTAGCTCAAATCTAGCTAAACTATAGCTTAAATCTATCTAAACTAGCTCAAATTTAGACTAAACTAGCTCAAATCTAACTAAACTAGCTCAATTTTAACTAAAATAGCTCAAATCTAAGTAAACTAGCTCAAATCTAGACTAAGCTAGCTCAAATCTAACTCAACTAGCTCAAATCTAACTAAATTAGCTCAAATCTAACAAAACTAGCTCAATTTTAACTAAAATAGTTCAAATCTAACTAAACTAGCGTAAATCTAGGCTAACCTAACTAACTAAACTAAGACAAGAAATTCATAACTAATTAATTTCTTATCTAATCACCTTTAAAATATAATAAAAATCTAAAATACCCAAACGTCAAAGAATTGCTTTTAACTGTGCTGCATTTTTATTTTAAAAATCATTGCATTCAAGTTGATTTGATAATTTGGTTTTACAATTTAATTTTTAGAAACTTGGTTCCATTTTGGTTGGTTAAGATTGAGAATTTAGAGAGTGTGCCGTGGTCATTGGTCAGCGTTGAGGTAGTTGAGCCGGGTCATCATGGGTCAGGGGTCAAGGGTCAGGTTAAGCAGGTGGCATATTTTCAATGGAACTGGAACTCTGGAGCCACAGTTGCTCCATCAGCACCGGCTTCACCTTCACCTTCAGGGGCACGTTTCTTGGAACAGCAGGCACCCATTTTCCTTCCTTGGATTTTTTCTGCTTTGGTCTTGATAAACTACACACAAAAAGACACAAAAATTAGGTCAGACTTGTCTCTGGGGGAAGAACTAATGTTAATTAATTAATTAATTTGTAAAAATTAACTTACCAAATTGAGTTTGATGGATTTTGGACGAAGAGAGAGAGAGGGAAGAAAAGGTCAAGTGATCCGGACGAAAGGATTTTCCTGAATGAGTTGGATTTGTCCTCGTCTTCACACCCCGCCTTGACTTTCTGTCATTCTCATTGCCTTGTTGTCTCAACAAATCAAAGCCATTGGTAACCAAATTCAAATTTATTCTCAACTTCACCCTGAATTTCAACTTTTTCGTAAAAATAAACATTTTGTGCCCTAACCAACTGATTTCACATAATTTGCATAAAATTTGATATTTTGAGTCGGTAAACTGATTAATTAAATTAAGTATGCGAGAATATTTTCGATTTTTGTTATAATGACTTGTCAATTGCTTTTCTTTTATTTAATCACACCATTTTGGGTATTAATATTATAGTGTCATCGATGGACGGGCGCGATGTGACAGGAGGTGACCTTGACATGTCATGACCTTTTGACCTTAGCCTATGTTGGAGCTGGACTTGTTGGACGACTGCCACTTAAGTTCTCGACAGAAGTATTTCCTCCAGTCTGGGCTCCTTCCCGATCCAATGACTCTAGCCCGATCGTCGCATCTTCCTCCAATTCAGCAATTGTCTTTTTCTTGGAGCAACAACCACCCATCTTCAACAGAAGTATTTCCTCCAGTCTGGGCTCCTTCCCGATCCAATGACTCTAGCCCTATCGTCGCATCTTCCTCCAATTCAGCAATTGTCTTCTTCTTGGAGCAACAACCACCCATCTTGACCTGACCTCGACCCTAATGGTCAATGCCCTTGGCTAGGCAAAGCTACGATATTTCCTGCGATTGAAAAAAAAGTACATGTTAAAAACACCATGTACATACAAATCAAATAAGAAAAATTCAAGTAGTGCTTTGAACTTCGAACTTACTAAAAGATTCTGAAATATTTTCGTCTCGTCTTTGTATAATTTCCAACAAATTCTGGAAATATTATCGAAACGAATCAAATATTGGTATAAAATGGACATGACCATGTTTGTTGACTTCAAGGTTTTAAGGCCAAATGTCAAGTGTCCATGCCAACGCTAATTTCTGGACCTTACAAAAATATCAAAAGGCAGAATTCAACATTTGTTTCCACTTTTTGACTTGTTACATTTACCGTTTGCAAAGAACAATTGTGTGCGATTCCTTCTTGTTTAGATTTGATTGAATTTAGAACAAAACGAGATGAGTCGAAGTGGAAGGAAAGTGCAAAAATGCATAAATGCTGCTTTGACTCTGAAATCCACTTGAGCATTCAGTCAGTCAAGATTCAATTCTGAATCCCACAGCCCAAATCAATATTCATATTCACACAATGCTTTCGCTTTCATCCACTTTCTCCTCACTTTAGTCACAATTTTCAATATGTATAAATTCTAGTAGCAGAATCACCACAAAAGGGAAGCTGAAGTGACAAATTTATGTAGTAGAGAAAATTTCCAGAATTTCTGGTTTACCATGTGCCACGCTGAGCAGTCTCGATCTTTTCGGTTATTTTTAATAGTACGTAGAGAATTAATTAAGAAAGAATCAGACCGCAGCGCAGGCAGATTAAGAATGGTTAAAAGAACCCGAAAACGTCTGTTTAGTTTTGATAAATGGTTGTAATTAAAAGCTATTAGTTGCAAACCTTGACGTGTACAGGTGTCACGATGGGGAAGAAATATTACTTGGTGGCTAGGCTAGTATTTCCAGCCATAGCCCAGGATTAGCCTAGCATGTAATCCATAAGCCATTATAAGCCTACGCAGAATGAGCCTGGCCAGATTTCAATATAAAAGAATCATAAATCACAAAAAAAGCATTACGTTACGTATTCTCATTTTCATTTCCCATCTCCTTGTCCTACTTTTTTTGGTTGGTAGTTTGATTCCAGAATACATACAGAATATAACCTAATTAGGTTTTTCGTCTTTGGTTCTTCTAATTAAAATTCATAGTACATGCATTTATGCATGTATTTTTATTTATATTCCAAATCCTTCAATTAATCAATAATTCTTTGCCTGCATGGCTTTGGCTTTGGCTATGGGTGGATTAAGTTTCCAATTAATTTTAGGATAGAATTGAGAGTGGAATATGGAGATAGGGTTTGCATACATACGTAGTATTCAGTTTCTGGGCCGGGCCGGGCCTTGCCTTTGTGTCATTTATACCATAAACCCATATAGAGCATATACTGTAATGATATTGATAGCGTCATGTTCATTCCGGATACGTAAACCAACGGAACAACTAGAACATCAAAGAGGAAACCAAACCCAAACTCAACAACTACAACATGTGTGTTGTGTGGCTTCATTCAGTTTCAGTATGTTAAAAAAATGCTGTAGCTATAGGTGAATTTTTAAAAAAATTTGCACGTTTGACTTTGACTTGTGTCTATGGCCTAGGGCCTAGGAAAAGGAAAATTTTGGACTGCTGTGGATTTGTGATTGAGATTCAGTTAAGTGGTAAGCGGAAGGAGATGATAGGAGACAGAACAAGGATTTCCAATCTTAAAACCACAATCCTAGAACGAGGGTTCTAGGATGAAACTCAAGTGCAGTGCAATGCAGTGCACGCATGCAAATTTCGTCGGAATAGACTATTGACAAAAGGCTATAAGGCTAGCTATACCTACCTACCCAAGCTAAAATTAAAGCTAAACCCACAAAATAGATAAAATTCTTATTTGCTTCTACTAAATCTAATATTGCCCAAGGCAATGGTAATTTTACATAATAACTTATATTAATTTCACGTTCATTCACACAGTTAAAGATTTTTCAAAAAAATATTATAGTTGAAAATATACCAAGGGCCAAGACCAGAGTTTGTTTGGAATGACGTAGGAAGATAAGAGCAAATGCCTGCCTAGTCTTGCCACAACTTTTATTCCTTGTGTAATCAGTCCAAATCTGAAGAAGAAAAGATTTGTAGTCCGTGAAGTTTTATACTAAGCGTAAGCCTGACGCAGGCAGATGCCAAACTTGCTAGATTTTCTCTCAATCTCTCAACATAGGGGTAAGCACAAGCAGGGTAGGCTCATTTCACCTCAGCCTTAGCCTTAGCCTTATGGCATGGACCTTTCTCTTGCTTTCCCTTTGGAAATGGAAAATTGTCTACTCCAGTAGAAAAACTAAAAAGAAAAAAAGAGCAAAGAGATTTCATTTCAGCTCAGTTTTATTTCTACCTGATTCTGGAAGCAATGCAATGAAATCCAAAAGCTTTGCTTTTGCTATTTGCTAAGACCTTGGATTATTTTGTATTTCTTTCATTTTGGTAGCCAAAGCCAATGCCAAATCTAAAGGTTAAGACAAAACGCAAAAATAAAATTGAACATTTCAAAGGATTTCGAAGGTATTTTGGCTTCTTTTTTTATTTTTTCGTTCTGGTTTCGGTTTTGCTCAGATTTGTTTACTTGCCAACTTTCCAATTTGAGAAATCTTTGAAGGTAAAGTTAAAACGTAAAAAGTTCAAAGGAAATGGAATCAAATTGGAATATAATTTCTTTAAACTGATTTGGTTCGATTGAGTGAATAAAGTTGGAGCAGAACGGAGGAGGACAAAGGAATCCCTGGAGGTCAACAACTACAGTAGCTGGAATGGACAGTCTCAAACTAAAAGAGAATTTATAGCAAAGCAAAGCAAAAGCAATGCAAGGCTGGGCGGCTATAGCTTGAAGAGTTAATTCCAGATTCCCAATTGGGAGAGAGAACATTAGACAGGCAATTTGGAAACACGAGCTGTGCACCAAAGTTAAACTTCTGCTTCTGCTACTACTCTTAGATTTCTCCCATGAGGCTCAATTACGACGTGACCAACTAAATTCGTATCAAAAATAGAAAATATACGTACAAAAAGCAAATAAATTGGTTTTGGTATAAAGCATACGTCTAAAATTTGAATATTTAAGTAAAATCTTGGCTGAACATAATAAATTAGTTGAAATAGACAAAAAAAATTAGCCTAGTTTTCAGTTTCAGTTCAGAATTATTAATTCTAAACGTAGCGCTCAGCTAAGCTAGTAGCGTTAGAGGGCATCGACCCACCCTCACCACCGAATTATGCTCTGCAGGTGGTGTGGGTCTAGAAATCTAAAAAAAGATTTCTGTAATTAGAATGTCATTATGGTCGGTATGGCGCGCAAATTCAAAAAATAGGAAAGGGTTCAAAAACTCACCCCATTGTATTATTCACATGACTATTTGCTTTATGGTGGGAAAAATTTGAATTATGTCAAATTGCACTGGTACTCTACGACAATAGAGTAAAATAGAGAAAGAAAAAAATAGTTACACGTTCAAACTTGTCATGCAAAAAATAGAAAAAATATTTTACTGGATTGTGTATAAAACCCAGTCAACCTGAATGCAAAAATCAGAGCTGAATATCCTCAGATCATAGAAGGAAAAATAATCAATTAGCACTATTGGACTCATACTATTCCACATGTAAGTAAAATTATTAAAATTTTTAATAATTTCCATTTCGGAAGATTAAAACTTAAATTTTGATATTTAATTATTTTAGTAAAAATGGCTACCCGCAAACAAGGATGTCCAGGATTCAAAATTGTATCTGGATGGTATATGAAGGGCGCACCACCAAAGTGGACAACCAATATCTGTCGACATAATCCATGTCATCCCCACTCTGAATATGCATTTGCTATAATGAGAGCCATCGACAAAAAAGAATTTACAGATGACCTTTGGAAAAGCGCTCTTCCTGAGAATTCATCAGTTAAACCAGTTAAAAATCCGAAGATCCAGGAAGATTGTTGTGGATACAAGCTTGTAAAGCAAAATTATGCCACTCCAGATGGGAGCTACATCCAGCCTGGAATAGACGTTGATCCAGTCTCTTTGAATCCTTATACGGAGATTTGTGGACATTCGGAAGGTGAATGCAAAGGAAATACACGTGAAAGATATACATTTATCAAACTCGTTGCAATGGATCTGATGGATGAAGCAGTTCTTAAAGCTATTGATGAGGAAGGATGGGGGAAACGCTTTGATACTGCTCAAGCAAAGGGAGAAGATCTGGATATATATTTTACTACATACAACTACAACACCAACATTGGTGATTATATGTGGAATTACACCCACGCAGCAGATTGGTATAGCTACATGCAGAGCGTATTTAAGAAACAAGATGATGTTGTGGCGGGTCCCTCAAAGAATACAAAAGATGAAGCGGGTCCTTCAATGAAAAAGAAAAAAACAAACGATGTGGCTGGGTCTTCAAAGAAAAAGAATAATACAAAGGATGATGATGAGGCGGGTCCATCTAAGAAAAAGAAGAAGGATACAAAAGATGAGACCAGTCAAAATGATGAATTAAAATGTTGGTTTCAAAATTATCGAGGAAAATTGTATATTAACATGAAGGTTTGTCAGAACTATATAAGATATCCAATGGACAAAGTTCCATCTGTTATCGAAAAACTTGCAAAATTTTGGATTAGAACTAGACAGGATTATGATTTGTTGGACAATGTAATGACAAGTAGTCGAGAACTTTATCGCCAAACACAAAGAGAAGATGGTAGCGATAAAGTTGGATAAATATGATTGATAGATTTCATTTGATTTCATTTGAATATAAATCATTGAATGTATATGACAGAATAAAAATGGATTTTGATTATAAACTAAAACCACCTTTTGCAATGGTAATTAGCGGCCCAAGTCAAAGTGGAAAAACTACCATAATGACTCGATTATTGGAAGAGCGCCATGATATGATTGAATCTGATGAACCTATCAAAAAAATTACATATTGTTATGGTGAAGAACAGCCAAAGTTGTTTTTGAGACTAAAATCTAAGGTTCCAGGAATAATATTTCATCATGGGCTACCAGAAGAATATTCGGATGGTACAGATGAATGTTCAATAGTCATTTTGGATGATTTGATGGATGATATTGGCAGATCAAAAGATGCTGGTTTGGCATTTACACGAATGTCTCATCATCGAAATATTTGTTTAATTATGCTTGTTCAAAACTTTTTTCATGCTAATCTACGAGGAAAGACTTTAAACTGTCAATATTTGTGCATCATGAAGAATCCTAGGGATTCAGAATTTGTGAGTCGATTAGGTCGTCAAATGAATGGAGGAAAAAAGAATAGTTTGTTGGAAACTGCATATCAAGATTGTATGAAGAAGACATACGGTCACATATTCATTGATTTAAATCAAAAACAAAATGATAATTTTAGAATTCGAAGCAATTTATTCCCAGATGATTGTATTGTTTATGTTAACAAGTGATTTTTGTCTGATTTGAATTTTGTTGTTTATTTTTTTATTTTGTTCATAGTAAGAATTGTTGCAACTTGCAAATAATTGTTATAACTTTGTTGTAACATTACAAATAGCCTAAGAGCAATTAAATTTTGCAATCAAACTTGCTGTCAAATGTATAATAATACAACAGAATAAACAAATCATAAACGCAATCAACAAGTACAAATTATTTTTTTCCGATTTGATAACTTTTTTGCTTGTTTGTGTACCTTTTGCTGGTTGAATTGAATTGAAGAATCGATTGGATGATTGTTTCTTTTTGTATTTAGGATCTCTGATTCCACAGACGTCATACGATCCATCTGGGTATGGTGATTGTTTCTTTTTGTATTTAGGATCTCTGATTCCACAGACGTCATATGATCCATCTGGAAATGGTACTTGTATCTCTATGTGTTCTGGATTTTTGATTCCAGACTTGTTGTATGATCCATTTGGATTATCCATGATTTACCTTTTGTAATTGTTCAGTGTAAAAGGCTCCTTGAATTTGATTCCCGTCGAGCGTCTCCAATTCAAATGTTCTCGGAATCGTTTCTCTCACTGCTTGAATTTTATAAACACCTTGCCATCCAGGCATGTAACCCTTTTCAAAAATAGTTTTTTGTTTTGCAAGCGCAACTGTATCTCCAATGTTAAATTTGGAAGCTTTGTATGCTTCATATTCTTTTCCACCGTACAAGTTTTGAAAAACTTGTTGCTCGTTTTTGTTTATTAACTTGAAATGGGCTCATTTTTATACTTCTATGATATGAATTATTATACAAGTTTTCCAAATCTTGAAGTTTGTCTACAAATCTCTTTGTCTTGTTGTGTGTCATATATCTAGAGACTTTGCCCATGAAAGTACGTATAAAACGTTCAATTGTACAACATTTTAGTCCTGAATAAACACTAAATAGTTTAATGTTATTAGTTTTTAAAAATGTTGCAACTTGTCTATTTAAAAATTCTGAGCCCTTGTCTGATTGAATTTTTATTGGTATTGCACCTGCTCTGTTAAATATTTTTTGTAGAGCTTTTACGACAACTGGTCCTGTTTTACTTGGAATTGCCTCTACCCAGGCTGCAAAATGTTTGGGAAGCATTTGGAATTCAAAATATGGGAGAATGGCATGACTTGTATGTGAAACTGGATACTTCTTTACTTTGTAAGTTATAACACATTACTTTTAGTCAAACTCAATGTTACAACAATGTTGTAACATAAAAAAAACGAACTTTTTCAATAGGTGATGTCATGGAGAATATAAGAAGAATTATGCAAGAAAGGTATGACTTGGACATGTGTCATTATGTATCTCTTCCACAATTAGCATGGGATGCTTTGTTGAAGAAGACTCAAGTTAGACTTGAATTTGTCAAGGACCCATAAAAAACGAACTTTTTCAATAGGTGATGTCATGGAGAATATAAGAAGAATTATGCAAGAAAGTTATGACTTGGACATGTGTCATTATGTATCTCTTCCACAATTAGCATGGGATGCTTTGTTGAAGAAGACTCAAGTTAGACTTGAATTTGTCAAGGACCCAACTTTATATTGTTGGGTAAGTTGTATCTTTATATTTGTAATTACAAGTTATAACTAAACTTTTTTGTAGCTGGAAAGTGCAATTCGTGGGGGTTATGTTTCTACGGGAGCAAGACGAACTGCTAAAGCAAACAATCCTTACATGTTGAATGAATACAAGCAACCTGAAGATCAAAATGACAATGAATATATTTTGTATATTGACGCCAACAACTTGTAAGTGTTCTTCTTCTTTATGTATAATTTTTTCAGAAGTCTATTTACAACAATATATTGAAATGTAGATATGGAAAGGCTATGTGTTCATATCTGCCTACTCATGGATTCAAATTTTTAACAAATCTTGAAGGAATAGATGAACATTTTGTAAATAGCATTGCTGAAGATGCAGATATTGGATATATGTTTGAAGTGGACTTGGAAATTCCGCAAGAACTTCATGATAAATTCTCAGCTTACCCACCAGCTCCACTTAAAAGAAGTGTCAATGAAATGGAATTGTCTGCTTCATATCAACAAACGCTAATGTATGACTTGAAAACAAATACGAATACGTCAGATAAATTGATTGCTGATTTGTACAACAAGAAAAATTACATTGTACACTATCGTGCGCTTCAAAGCTATCTCGACATTGGAGTGAAAATATCACAAGTACACAAGGTTTTGAAATTCAATCAGTCAGCATGGATGAAGCCATATATTGATTATAATACGGAAATGAGAAAGCAGGCGACATCGGATTTTGAAAAGGATTTTTGGAAATTGTTGAACAATGCATGTTTTGGTGTAAGTTCTTTGTTATTAATACATAGGAAAGCATCTATTGTTGATCATATAATCATAAAATAATGATCATTTGCAGAAAACCATCGAAAATGTACGAAATTATCAGAATTGCCGAATCGTTACATCTCCCAAAAGTGCATTAGCATATTTAAAAAAGCCAACAATTCAGAAAATCATCGGTGTCGATGAAGAAACAAGCGTATTTTTAATGAAACGCCTTTCGGTTTGTCTATCTAAACCTATCTATGTGGGTGTTGCTGTATTGGATATTGCAAAATCTGTCATGTACATTGCACACTATGGAATGATTGGGCACATGTATGGAGATCGCGCAACACTTCTTTACACAGATACAGGTAATTTTTTTAAGTTGTTACAACTTTTTTTGTAAATGTTACAACGCGGTTGTAACATTGGTTTAATGTCATTTAAAATGTTACAACTGTGCTTTATCTCTTAGATTCTTTGGTTTATCATGTCAAGACACGAGACGTGTATGAAGACATGTCAAAAACTTCTGGCTTTGATATGAGCGACTATGATGTAAATCATCCACTTCTTGGACGATTTCAAAATAATGCAAATAAGAAGAGGTTGGGCTATTTTAAAGATGAATTGGCAGAAAAAGGTGGAATAATTACACATTTCATTGGACTCAAGGCCAAAATGTATGGATATCGAACACTTTCAATTGAACAACAGGCTGGAGATTATTTGTGTAAAGAAAATGGTGAATGGAAGTTAAAAATTGTTGAAGGTAAGAAAGCAAAGGGAATAACTAAAGCAGCAGTTAAAAATCATGTTGTATTGGGAGATTATCAAAAAGTTTTGGAAGAGAATGTACAAACATATGCAAAAATGCGATGTATTAGATCATTTAATCATGATTTGTTTACATTAGATATTACAAAAAGATGTCTAAATGCAATTGATATGAAAAGGTTTAGTATTGATTCTGTAAATTCTTTACCATTTGGACACAAGGATTGTCATTTGTATGAATAACAAATGTTACAACATTGAATAAATTCACCAACAATGTATTACATATTTTGGTTTTGTTTACAAATATCATTTAACATATCCGAAATAGGTCCAATTTTAAGTGGAGAAATATAAATACATCCTACCTTTGTACATTCTTCATCAATTATAACGACTCCTAACTGATTCATTATTGAATCAAGTACACATGACAGTTTAAGATTTCCCAGTGGTATTTGCTTTAGTTTGACGTCTGTTTGTTTGCAAATATCCCGAAGATGTGTTCTTCTATGTCTCTTCAAATTATCCTTACGAGAAAAGATTCTCTGACATTGTTCACATTTGTGTTCTGCTTCTAATTTCTTCTTTATCTTCTGTACTTTTGAACATCTCTTTATAATTTTATTCTCGTGCTCTGCACATGTAGGGTTTTTCTCTAAAGAGAAAGATGAATCTATAATCTTTTTTAAAATTATGTGTAGTCAGTATTCAATTTACCTGTAGTATTCATGATTTGAAAAGAACTTGAGCGCAAAAAGGACAAAAGAATGGAGCTGGAACGATGTGACTCTGATCAAGTTTTGATCTCTACTGATCAACTTTCGGAATTCTCTCTATTTTTATACTTTTTTAAGGCGGCACTCTAGCGGAGCTATCTCTAGCAAAGCTATCCTTAGCAAAGCTATCCCTAGCAATGCTAAGCCTAGCAAAGCTAACTCTAGCAGAGCTATTCCTAGCAAGCTATCCGCTGGAGTCTTCCTTTCAAGTGAGATGATTATCAAAATTAGGAGATGAAAAAGATAAATTACATACTTTTTCAAGTAGGACAATTGACTTAACAATTAGCGTCGTAATTCAATTCCTCATGGGATGTGGGTTCAATGCAATGTTAAGTCAATTGTTCTACTTATGCCATTGAATTATTTTCAAATGCCAAAATACCTACCTTATGAGAAAATATTGACACACGTGCATTGTAGATAAAACTTTCACACTGTTCGTCAACTTGTTAATACCCCATCATTGCAAATCTAGGCAAAGTGCAAAGTCAATTGTGAATCATGTATGAATATAAAATCATGAGACATGAGTTAACAAACGAAAAGATTAATGTGATTAATTAAATGTTTTGATCAGTGTGAATCAAAATTTCATTCTGTATTTTTATTTCAATAATTTATTTGAACAATTGCAAAAAACATGTTATATAAATCAGATCAGCTTTATTCAAACAGTTTATTTATAATATTTCATTCTCACATGAATATTGATGCCAAATTTGTATTCAATATTCTTCAAATGGAATAATTCGAACTGTCTCGGTGGACGTTGTAGATCCATTTGAATCTTCATCATCATCTGAAGTAAAATCCATTGAGTCATACGCATTACAATCAATAGATTCATCATCTTCATAAGAATCATCACAGCTGAACTCTTCACCTGAGTTAGCAGTTTCTCGATCGTCTTCATATTCGTCAGATTCTGACTCCTCTTCATCGTCGACTTCTTCATCAGCGTCAAAATCCAAAATATCCGATATGTCAGATTCGCTGTCACTCAAATCTGTATGAAGTTCGTCTTCAGCAAAATTCTTGTCTGGATTTGAATCTGTATCTGTTTCATCAGAATCTTCATCACTTGGAGTCCACTCCTCATCAGATTCAAGAATAAAATGCTTCCTAAAAGGAAACAAGACAGATCATATGATAAGATAATACAAAATATTTCAATCTACGCAGATATGATTAAACAGTATTAAACATCCTTACCATTTTGGATGTTTGGACAAATCTACTGCTGAATTAGTTTTGAACTTGTTTTTATTAATTTTCTTCTTTAAATTGTCTCTCATCTTTTCCAATTCAGTTAGTGATAATTTTGAAAGATTTTCTTTTCTTGTATTCGCTTTTTTTGGAGTGGAGACGATTGACAAATTCAAAGAATTGTTGGCAAGCGGATTAGTTGTGTGTTCAATTTTGGGATGTGTCGAAGGAATCCTCTGCTCCTCAGATTTTGATGAATCCACTTTCATTCGTTTATTGGATTTAAATTCGGGAGCTTGTGCATTGAAATTATCTTCAATTTCTTTCCGTTTCTTGAGGGTGTTGGCATTTACTTTGTTGATGATAAGTTGTAGAATATGGGCTTTATCAGATCTGGATATGAAAAATATACAATTGTTATCAATATTAAAATTATGAAATACAATGGTAAAATGCAAGTTTTTACTTACGGCTTTCCTTTTCGAATAGACAAATCAAGTGGTTGATCATTAGTGCTGGTTTCCATTTTGATTACAATTGGTTAAAATTGATTGTCAAAACAAAATAATGCTGAGGCAATGGGATGTTGAATGTGAGGTTCCATGCAGCCAAGACATGCTTTTATACACGAATTGTTTGTAGTTTTAGTTCTTAAAAATATCCTCAATTCGTTGAACTTGTCTGAAATATTTCTTTAGTAATTGACCATTAAGAATTCAACTTTTTTTTTTTTTTTTAAAAAATAACTTGAGAACTCTTTTGTATTGAATTTGCCTGTCGCGACGTTAAAGAATACAAGAATTTCAACATAATTTCAAGTGTTAATCTTACATAAAGTGTTAGGTCTTCCAAAGT
>WJEZ01002530.1:0-13231 GCA_009869925.1 Thalassaphorura encarpata | reverse complement strand
TTCCAGTATTCAGGACATTTCAACCATCAATTGTATTAATTCTTCACACACCACACACGGGTTGTGAGGATTTTGAAATAACAAATTAATATTTAATACACAAGTACTTGAGACTTTTGTATGACAAAAATGTTTCATTATAATTTACTATTGGTCGTAGCTAGTGGGAAGATACCATATGTGTCAGCCAAATTGATTTATGATTCGGACCATGGGCATTCTACAATTTATTCCTAATTGTCTAACACTCAAACTAAACTGACTTGCTTTTAATTCAAATCTATTTATTGAATTACATTGGAGATAAAGGAGTGAAGGATAAAGGAATAAAAACAATAAAGAATATTTCTAAAGTGCATCTATTTTATTGGTTTTCCCATAAAGACAATATAATTATTTCTTTAACGAGAAAATGTCTTTCAGGCTCAGACGTTTCAAAACTAAAATTTCCACCATTCTTCGGACTTGAATAGACGGATACACAAATGGATTCAATGGTGAATATTTTCCTAACTTCTGCTGTCGGTATTATTTTAGCACGACTAGATTCTAGATTTGCTAACTCCACGGAATCATCATTTATTAAAGTTTTTCCCCATTCCAGCAATGTAAAGTGGTTGTTTATTCATTTGGTGTGGACATGATCGACGCAAATCTTCTGACAGCCCTTGGCAAGCTAGGTGTTCCAATAATATATTTAACAGCTGAAAATTTTTTTGCTTATGGGAATCAAACCTCGAAGAAATATCGACATTTTAAATCATTGTGCAGAACTAACATTTTAGTCATGGGTGAAAATAATACATGGAGACAGAAGTAAAGCCCCAACAAATTTTTTTGCAGAGGGTTCAATTAAATTATACGATTCTGCAAATTCGTTCGATGTACTCATCGGACTTGTTCCGCTCAATAGCAAAATTCCTGGAGTATATTTCGAATCAATATTTCTGGAAACCGTGTTCTACGATTCTCTTCTTAGCTTCGAGTATAAAATTACTGATACTGACCATGGTCTTAGTATCTCCAATGTCAGACTTTTGCAATGGGGAAATTGTGAAGGAAAATTATTATGCGACTGCTACACAGCAGAGCAAAAATTCCCAGAAACATTTGAGCAATTCATCACAGATATTAGCAGACCTATAAAATTACTGATAGTGGACATGGCCTTACCATCTCCAATGTCAGACTTTTGCAATGGGGAAATTGCGAAGGAAAATTATTGTGCGACTGCTACACAGCAGAGCAAAACTATCCAGAAACATTTGAGAAATTTATCACAGATATTAGCAGACCTGCTAAAGTTTATTCGATCCTTGTGATTAATGCTAATAAAAATGCTGTATCTGAATGGAATCAGGTGTTGGAATTTTCCAAAAATAAGAAAATATTGGAAATATATTCTTCCAAAGGATTATTCTATTCAGCTTGGGCAAAATTCATATTCGATATGTGCAGAAATCTCAATTGCTCGCTCGGGGCACAAGTACCCACATTGTTACCAATGGGTTAATGCTAATAAAAATACTATAGCTGAATGGAATCAGGTGTTGGAATTTTCCAAAAATAAGAAAATATTGGAAATATATTCTTCCAAAGGATTATTTTATCCAGCTTGGGCAAAATTCATATTCGATATGTGCAGAAATCTCAATTGCTCGCTCGGGGCACAAGTACCCACATTGTTACCAATCGGAGGAAAAAATCCTTATTTCCCTAACAGGATTTCTGCATTCATTTATTCAGCTAACCCTTCCATGAATGGACAATCTGGATTTGAATCAATTTTTACAAAAGCAAATTATTTTGTATTTTCTTATTGTAACACTCAAGAGCCTACAACATCATCCAGCTTCATGGCATGGTTTTCTCCATTGGATACACTAACTTGGCTATTTTTCTTGATTTCAATCCTTGGCCTATTAATTGTATACAAAATTGCATTTGAGTCCTCACAGAAGAAAGATTCACAAAATTTTCAATCATTATCTCTTATTTCAATCATTGGAATGTTTTTTCTTCAAAGCAGCAATGTGTGGGAATTGAAATGGCTATTCGTGCTATGGGCATTCATTTGTATCGTCATTAATACTGGATATACTATGATGATCATGAGTCTTTTCATTGTTGAAAAGAAAATGGATGTAATCGATACATTTGCAGAGTTGGCTCAAGAAAATTACACTCTGGTACTTCCAAAGCCATACTTAAATGAATTTGGAATTCTAGCATCCACATTTGCACGTTTTCCAAATCACCCAATACTTGCATTGAACAAAACTTTAGAAACGTACGATTTGACTGATTTTGAATCATATGCTTCATATACACTTCAATCTCCGAAAAAAGCTATGCTTCTTTCACGTGATTGGCATGACGGTATATTCAATGGATGGAAAAATATTGCTGGGAACAATTTTAAAAAATGTCACTCTGGTAAAGAAAAACTTCAGAGTTTTACATTCTCTTGGTTTTTTTATTGGCCAAATTCAAGAATTTTAGCTGATGTGTTCACAAATTTAATTAATTCTGGTGTATACCAAATGTGGGAAAGTATGCAAGATTTTATGAGCTCTCGAGATATAACTGAAGAAATCGTGTTTAGTTCCAATAACACGCTCGCGGATGAAATTATCACAGAAGGAGCTTTTATTTCATTGTCAAATCCACAATTCTTTATTTTTGTATATCTAGCAGTGGGACTCTGGAGCATTTCTGGGTTTATTCTCATAGTAGAAATCCTTTATTCCTTGTAAAATAGCTTATTAAAACTCATACTTTTCAGCAAAAATTATTATTCAAATTCCAAAAGGTGTAAAATTTGTAGATTACACACACTGGAGTGTGAAATGACTACTTGAGCTCATGAGAAGTAATATTAACTTTTATTTGAAGCACGGAGTGATGATTTCAACAATAATTGACCTTGTGATCTGGTTTTACATACTTTACAAGTTCACGTATCTTCGTAAAAGACCACGCGGTGATATTTAGAAAGCAAACTTTCACCTATGTCCTCACTAAAATTTTGTGCATGTAGATAACAAAGCTCTTCCTCCGTCAGGATATTGAAAAAAATTTGAATATATTGCATCTATCCTACTATCATTGACCTCGTTTTTTAACTTTGCACTTGCAATAAGCTCCAAGGTTTTTTTTACCAGTCGAATGAATAATCCATATAATCAAAATTATTTTCGAATTTTCAAATAAACTTACTCATTCTCATTCGCTTGTACCTAAAGCCACACAAATTACTTTGAAGCTTATTTTATTCAAAGTTTAGAAAACTATATGTAATGCATCCGACGTATGATTAAAAATTGATGGATAATTAGAGATGACTATACCCTGCCATATTTATATTACATCCAATTTAATCCTATTGGTCAGAATTAAGTTGATTGTGAAACTTTCTACCATTGTTTGAGTCATGATGATGAGTAAGTAATATTATAAAGTTTTGTCTTATTAGTCATATAGATTTGTGTATCTAATGTTGAACTATGCATCACCCTAAATAAATGTCAAAAACAAGGAAGTAAAAGAACAGGCTCAGCCACAGTGATATGAGTTGTATCAATATCTTTAATTCAAATTGAAATAGAAGATTTCAAAGTGCCGGATATACAATAGTTTGATATAAATGTAGTTGTATCATTCTATTGAATTTCGGAGTGAAGTGGGGATAATTTTGAAGAGTTGGAAGGACGAGATAGTTTCCTCAGCCACTCGTGCAAGTCCTTCTTCATTAATTCACTATCGCCGGTAAAGTTTGGCATTCACCACAGTAAGCCATACGGTGGGGAGCATCTGGAATATTGCGACATTCACCATCAGCATAAGGTTTTGTTGAACAATCGGGGGTTTCCTTCTTATGGTGATCTCCACAGCAAGTCACAATCTTGTTTTTAGCATTAGGTGAGTCTTTGCAAACGTTATCGCAGGATCCCGTTCGTTTTTCATTCTTCAGAGTGGCATCACCATCTGGACAGACAAAAAGTAGAAAATATTATATTACAATCACAACTTTATGTCCAATTTCTTACAAGTTTAAAATCTTACCTTCAACTGAGTTGAACAGAAGAAAAGCGACGAGAGCCAAGACGAGAATAGTGTTGAACTTCATTTCTATTTTCCTCCTTGAGAATGAAGAGACGAATGGATATCTATATGATCAAAATCAGCCTTTTTATGCCCACTTCATCGACTTTCTAAACTTCTTTATTGCAAGGAAACTCTCATTTCCAGACCTAAGCGAAACCCTGTCAGACTTATGATTTCATCTCTTTCTGGACTTTCAAAATAAACTTAACTCATTTCCATTCACTTCACTCTACGAGTCACACAAATTAGTTAGCGAAAGTTTTTTATTTAATGTTTACAAAATCATAAATAAGTCTCTGACGTATGCATAGAAATTGACTAACTATTCGTATGTACTACTAATGACTTTAGAGTATTTTTAATTCCCAGTAGTTAATGAATAATTTACTTTTCATGTTTTAATTCTCAATGTTTGAATCCAAGAAATGTTTAGAAAATGCTTAAAAATTTATCCAAATGAGTCGAACCAAGTGTGAAAAATATAAAATAACACAATACAAACTATTCGACCATTGCTAAGATCACTTTTTCCCACATTCAGTCGGGATTTTTATGCTTGGCTATTTCTCCTGATATCAATTCTTCCTCTTGAAGATATACTATGATGATCATGAGTCTTTTCATTATTGAGAAGAAAAGAGATTTAATCGATTTTCACAATTGGCTCATGAAAATTATACTCTCGTACTTCCAAAGTCTACATAAAGGAATGGCCACAACTTGGTTGCCACTTGCAACTCATCCACTAATTTTGCTGAATCGAACGATTGAGTCATTTGAATCAATTTATTTTAAATCATCTGCCTCATACACACTTCGTCGACCCAAGAAAGCTATGTTACTTCGACGTGATTGGTATAATGGTATATTAAACGGATGGAGAAATATCGCAGGACAGGATTTCAAAAAATGTCACACAGGAAAAGAAATTCTTATGAGTTTCCCATTCTCTTGGTTTTTTATTGGCCAAATTAAAGGACTCAAGCCCGTGTACTCGTCACAACCTTCATTAAGGGCACATATAAAATGTAAGAAGACAAACAAAGATTGATGAACTCTCGAGCTATAACTGAAGAGATGGTCCTTTGCTCCAACAGAACATCAACAGAAGAAACTAAGAATGGAGAAACACTCATTTCACTGTCAAATCCTCAATTCTTAATTCTGGTATACGTAGTAGTAGGATTTTGGATGATTTCATTCATAGTTTTTTTTATTAGAAACCCTTGATTTCAAATTGTATAGGAAATTGTTTGCGTTTTATTCTAATATTCAGGACATTTCAATAATCAATTGTAATATTGACTCATACACTTATGATGTCATCTCTCTCTGGGCTTTCAAAATGAACTTACTCATTCCCATTCACTTCAATCTACGCATCAGACAAATTAGTTAGGGAGTATTTTTATATAATGTTTACGAAGGTAATCTCTGACGCGACATGAGAATTGCATTACACATTTCTCAATCTATTTAGTGCAAGAATACGCAAACTTAATATACTTTAGTGAAATTTCTTAACAATAATAATTCTCGTTAATCTTCGATAGTGGCGGTAGGACGTAGGGTCGAAGAAAACGTCAGGTGCTTACTAGGCAATTACCTTGTCAATGTTGCATTACGAAAGATCCGGGCAAATTACATGGTCTTAGTAAAATGAATAACTTTTGTAACCGCATTATAACCCCCATAAAAGTTGTCTATCAAGGTTCAGTCGATTTTCTGGAGTAAGCCAAAATGTCTCTCGAACAAACGAATGCAAAAAATCCCTTTGGCCTTCGCCTTAGCCTAGAAACGGAATTATTAGATTTAGCGAAATCTATTTTTACATGGGCCCAAAACATTGGCTACTTTCCTCTAACAATAACAAAGTCAAATCAAATCGTGAATAAGCTGGTCAGCTTAGCTGTCGTGAAATCCTTGATTATCATAATCATTTCAATTACGCAGCATTTGCACTACAATGACAAAAGAGAGTCTTTCGCTCCTGTTCTCAGAATTCAAGGGACGACAGAGCTCGTGGCCTTAACCCTTTTGAGCGTGGGGACAACTGTCACTGGAAATTATCTAAGGATTTTTGGATTTTTCATGAGAGAGCAGACACTAAAATTCTGGAAACAAAACTGCAAAACAATGGAAAAAATTTGTTGTACAGGGAAATCAAATCAGTGGTCACACTTATTTGCAGAAATGAGACGGAGCCTGAATCGTTTGATGTGGCAATTCAGTGTCCCTGCATTTCTTCACGTTAGTTTTGCCTACGGAATCAGTTTGGTCCAAATTGCACGATTAAAACAAAAACTTGTCTTTGAAGATTTCAAATTTTTCAGTGGAAGTGCTATTTGGATGACCCTAGCATTTTTTCACATGGTTCATGCAATTTACATGATTTTTTATTTAAAATTGTACAGAATCGGTTTTCAAATTATTTCCTCTAATCTTAGAAATCTTAGATCGAGTCAAAAATTCAAGGACTCATGCAATGCAAAAATTTATATAGACGAAATTTTCCCATCTACTGGTAAAATCGCATGGATAGAAAATCCAAGTGAACAAAAATGCCGTGGGCTAGAAGCTAAACTTGAGAAGGAACTGGAGAAGTTTCAGCTTCTGGAACAACAAGTGGAAAGTTTTAATAATTTTTTCGGATTTCGACTAGTCCTTGAATTCCTCATTTGCACAAATAGTATTCTTATCAATTCATTTTTTGCTTGTATCTGGGGAAATCGGTTGGAAACAACGAATTTTATCAGGAGAATCGTCCCAGGGGTTCTGCACGTCATGGAATTATATCATTTGGGCACAGAGGCTTGCAAATTGACAAAGTCAGCCCAGCAAGTTCCAAAAGATTTACAAAACTTACCACTACAGAAATTGAGTCATCGCATGCAAACTAAGGTGAGTCATGCAGACGACTTTCAAATTGAAACAACAATACTAATTTCAGCATTGACGCACATTCAGGTCATCCGTCTAGTGACTACTGTGTCTAATAACCCACCGGTCATATCTGCTGGACAATTTTTCATTATTAATAGGAATTTGCTAACTTCTGTAAGCTTTTTTACTTACAACTTAATTCAATTAAACTAATGAATTCCTCTTTTACACAGATCTTGTGTGCAATGACAACATTTCTCGTTGTCCTTGTTCAATTCAGAGAAGCGGACAGAAGTACAATAGGGAAAAACTCGAATTCAAATTACTCTACAACGCCCAGTCCGTAAATCTCATTAGGAATTTAAGTTCTTAGCGTCCATCAAGTCTGTTTGCCTAATTAAATTAAAAACCAACCCTTTGCGACTTTATTAAACATAATATGAATTTTATTTTATTTTGTGATATTAAAGTCTATTCACCAAGTCCTGTAAGTAAATTATAGGAATAGTAATAATAATACAATAAATTGAAACAATAAGAAGTAGAAAATTACATCGTTCTACTCTGATGTAAATGTAATACACAGAAATTCATTCGTGTATTCAAAAACTATCTTTGAAAATTGAGTAAAGTATTCTGTACATCTAATAACAATCTGCTATACTAATTAGTTGTTCCATCCAAATAATTTTCACTTCGTCTCATCAAGTAAAGCAGAGGAGAACAGTCGGTCATCCGTCTTATTAGACCCTCAACGCCCTTCAACTGCAAAAAACAGAAAATGAAATGTCATTAGCTCATTAATTTTTCAAAAGTGAACAAAATCATGCCGGACTGTTCGTTAATTTCAAATCTAATGCCGTCAGTAAGAGAGAGTTCAGAATTTTTTTAATCAAAGATTTCATATGTCCCTATCTGGTTATCATCATCGGAATTGAAATTTGAAATTCTACGAAAAATTTTAACTCAAAAGGAGTCAGCTAATAACAATAGTACAGAAAATAAAACTTACTGTAGGACGACAAGTCAATTTCATCGGGAAGTTCGCTAATGTTGACATCAAAACGATTTTGAACTTCATTTAAAATCTTCGCATCTCCTTCTTCGCTCACAAAGGTAATTGCCAAACCCTAAAACCATAAATAATGCAAAATATTAAAAATTTCAGTCATATGATTTATAATAGTAATAATTCCGTTAATTCAAACATTTTTCCATCAGTAAGAGAGAGTTCAGAATTTTTTTAATCAAAGATTTCATATGTCCCTATCTGGTTATCATCATTGGAAAAAACGTTAATTATTGAGATTCTTATCAATCACAATTCGAGATTTACTAATTATCGAAGGTATGAATTAATAATTTGTAGCTGACCTTTGTTCCAAATCGCCCAGCACGAGCAACTCGATGCAAATAAGTATCTGTATCTTCCGGCATGTCGTAATTGAAGACAATGTTGACACGCTCAATATCCATTCCACGACCGAATAGGTTGGTCGCGACCAAAATTCTCTTTTGGAAATCCTTAAATTGCTTGTATCGTTCCAAACGCTCCTCTTGGGTCATTCCACGATGGATAGCTATGGCAGGGAAATTCTGCTCAACCAAGAGAGTAGCCAGCGCCATACATCTTTGTACGGACTTAACGAAAATAACAACCTGAAAATGAACAAAACAATTTTTGTAACTCTTGCTGAAAACTTGCAAGTTGACACTCCTAAGTGTTTGGTAATTTCAATTACTCAGACAAGGCATAGCCAACACATTAATTCTGGTGGAAACCACGAATGAACCAAAACACATTTCATCATAGTAATTTTATAACTTAAAGTAACTGCAAGGCATGAATAGTTCAAAACTCACCTGGTTGAATTCAAGAGCATCGATGAGATCAAAGAGCTTTTTGTTCTTTTCATTTTCCTTCAACTTGACGTAATGTTGTTGTAATCCATGGAGCGTCAACTTGGCTTCATCATCGACGTAGACTTCCATCGGCTAGAGAAAAACAAAACGAACACATTTCCTCAACCTGTTATACCCACCTCAAGTAAACGCAATTCAACTTGTCAAAACATTAAATCAGGAACAACTAAGTCGACATCCCACCCCATCCCAATGGCAGTTGATTTAACCCGAGTTGATTACTTTTTGGCTCAATTCGTTAACTTTAACTCGAAAGCGAAACTTTAATTCATGAACCCCAATTAATGCGAGAAAGGAAATAAAAAAACTACAATATCTTGGTTATTCCTAGTCTGTCCCATCTCATGAGATTATTTTAAAAAAATAATTGAAATTGTGGAACCCGATCCGATCAGAGAGAAATCACGGATCCTGAAAAAGTCATGGGGTAGTCTCTAAGACGTCATCCATCTCATTCATTTTGTGATGACAGAGGCAAACGCAATTCAAAGAGCCTTCCTCCTTTGATACGACTTTTGACATTGACGGGAACTTTTTAATCTCCGATTGCTTTTGAGCTCATCCTCATTAAATTGTGTGGGAATCCTTGGGACTTTCAAGCTCACGATGGTCGACGTCAATATTGAAGGTTCAAACACAGGGAGTTGAGGAATTGGTGAAGGAAAGGAGGAGGAATTATGAGTTCCAAAGGATCCTAGCTTCACTATCTTGTTTTGATTTCTACCTACTTTCGAAAATTCCTACGGACTTCATCTTCTTCTGTCTTGAATCTTCTTTCTTCTGCGATGAAATCTTCTGTCTGTCTTCTTTTAAATTCTAAGTTTCCTCAGTAGACTTTCTTAAAACTCTAGCCTGTCGTTCGTAGTATGTGTAACAGATATGTTTCGCCACGATTATCGGTGAACTCTAGTGTGCGTAGAGGCCTATCATTTGTTATGCGATTATCGTTCTAGCCTGCTCTCGTTTCATCTCATTCTCCATAAAAGTTTCGCATTAAGTCGTATATAACTTGTAGTTCTAACTGATTTACGCTCAGGTCGGCATTAGAGGAGAAGATTGTAGGATTATAAGGTTTGCTCTTAGGATTTTGAGCAGGAGAAGGAATGTCAACAGTTGAAGTTGTGACAAGAAGATTGAATTGATGAAGTTGATGAATTCGATTATTACGTCTTGCATAAATTTTTTGCAAACAGGGCGGATCTCCTTGCTGAGCGTGGCGGAGAACATCATGACTTGTTTCTCATGTGGTGTCTTCCGGAAAATTTCTTGTACGTCACGACGCATATCTATAGAAAAATAAATAAAATATTGAATTAAGTCAAACTCCAGGTGTTTTCAGCTTCGGCTAATGAATTCAGAAATCAGGTTTTTATTCTAATTTGATTTTTATGCAAAATACTCAGACATGGGGTAGCCAACATAATACATTCTGGTAGAAACCACGAATGAACCAAACCATGTTTCATCATCGTTATTTAATTCCATTGAAATGTTTAATAATAAAATAATTTTAAGAATTCTATATTCCTGAGAACCTGATAGTTTCCACTACAACTCAGAATGTATTTTCAATATTCATTTACCCGAATCGTTATTTGACAAAAAATATTTGTACTTGTCATACATAGCAATTCTCCACTCTGATATTAGCACTTTCCGTGTTCTAATTTAAAATTCTGATGTCTTACATAACTAGAATTATTCAACCCAAAACATAAGTGGAAATTTTCTTACCCAGAGCTTCAAGCATCTTGTCGCACTCATCCAAGATGAATTGCTTGACATTTTTCAACGAGAGCTTATTCTGTCTCACTAAAGCCAATATGCGCCCTGGAGTTCCAACGACGATGTGTGGACAATTCGTCTTCAGTACTTGTACATCTTTATCAATCGGCAAACCTCCGAAGAACACGGCATTCTAATTGAAAAATAATTTAACAAATTCAGAAATTAGTCAACCAGTACTGAATTCTCAAAAAAATATGCTATTTAATTTAATTTTTTAAAAATCAGACATAGGCAAGCCTTCACGTAATCAGGTGGAAACCACGAATGAACCAAAACTATTATCATCATGTTTATTGAGTTGAAGGTCAAAATGAAGTTAAGTGATACGATCTAATTACGACTCACCTTTACGTTAGGCATGTATTTGGAAAATCGTTCGTATTCTTTGGATATTTGGAAAGCCAACTCCCGAGTATGACACATGACCAAGACGGACACGGTACCATCCACAGGTTCCAATTGCTGCAATGTTGCAAGGACAAACACTGCCGTCTTCCCCATACCAGACTTGGCTTGACACAAAATGTCAATACCAAGGACAGCTTGGGGTATGCATTCGTGTTGAACTGCAAGGACAAACAAACATGCTTTTACAGTTTCCCCACTGGCCACTACTAATAAAATTATTAGACTTTTTTTCTTACCCTCAGATGGATGTTCAAAACCACAGTCTATGATAGCCCTCAGAATTTCCGGTTTCATAAGAAAATCACGGAAGCCCGAGCTGTGAATGGATACATAAGTACCCTTGACTTCCTTCTTGTTATTCAATGCTGGTGCCCCAGTCGTCGTCCCATCAGCCACAACAGTTTGATCTACTGGCTCCTCCTCTTCGTAGTCTAAAAGATCATCATTGTCCGCCATTGTTCCTGTCGTTTTCAAAACCTAAAAAACCTGTTCGAGTTTCCAAAAAAAGAATTTTAGTCTATTGCTTATTTATAAAACTGTGCAAACTGAAAAGCAAGAAACGAAATAAAGTGAATGCTAACTAAATTAATGATGGAATTTGGCCTGGACTGAATGATTCACTCAAGAAGGTCGTAAAAGAAGGAAAAGGTAAAACAAGCACCAGCGCTGGAAAGCTATATTTATTATTGCAATTACTACAAATGAAATGACACGAATGACTCCTTCCTTCTCCTACCTAAGAGCCGAGACTATAAACATCTAATGCAGGTCATAAATCACTCAAAGCAGGACGCAATGCTAATCAAGTCAACGTCAACAAGTTCATATTACATTCGTTTCGTAAACTAAACGTATTTCACACGTCTATCGTGATGACTCGTATTTGGTCCTAAAACGCAATTAATCCTAAACATACCGCTTAGCTGCATCCATACAAAACACAACTAAACTTGACCTTGGACCTTGACTAACCAACACTTGAGCTTACTAACTAATTAGCAATTAGACTTAACGGGTACTATTTTGCTGAGCCGCCATTTTTAGCAAGCCATGCACCATGCCAGATGCACAACTAGCGGGTTAAAAACTGTGAAAATGTTTAAAAATCCAACTCACCTGGAATTAATAAAGTCAACCGATCTCTACCACTGCCCTGGAATTGTAATTAAAACACTGATGAGCTCACCACTACTTCAAAATGTTGAAATTGGAATTGGACGTCTTGAGCCTTGCTGCAATGCAACTGCACGTAACGTACGTTCTTCCAAGAGCAGAGCCGGGTAGAAAATGCCAAAGCCAAACGCCAAAGCGTTTCGTGGCGTTGGAAGGAAATGCGTCAGGGGAGGTACGCAAGGTATTTGCGCATGGACTGGGTGGTCCATTTGGACTTACCTCAAGGAACCCATTTAAAATTTTGGGAAGTCCAAATCGGACCACACATGTTGAAGACCTATCTCGCTATTTTTTTACTCAGGTAGCATGTGATTTGGCCCGATCCAAATTCAAAAACTTGGGATTAAAAAATAATAGGCGGATCCTAAGTTTTGGATTTCTGTCACTGACCCTGCGACCTTTTTCCTCCGACTTCAACTAGTTCTTGGTACGTATAAACTTTTCTTTAATAAATTGTACAACAATAGCTGGAAGAAAAGCTGATTTACAATTTTTTTTGTTTTGTATTTGAAAAAGCAGATAGCAGAAGAACTAGAATATCAGAAAAAGGAAGGAAAGGATGCGAGAGAGAGTTGTCGAAGGAGACGATAAAATGGACAACGATCCTCCAGGCAATGAAGTACCACCACCAGCGGATAACGATGAATTAGTTGATGAGGAAGAAGAGGAATTAGAAGACTTTGATTTTGGAAATGCAGGTAATATTATGTTATTTGATTTGGTTGGACTAAGGCAAAGGCCTTCCACTGCTCGGTTGGATTTAGGCACAGGCCGCGCGGCTGCTGCCGCCCATGGACATACTGCCGCCCAGGTAATGCTGCCGCCCACGAAAAACTCCCATACTGCCGCCCATGCTGCACAAAAGCGTTGCCAAATCATTTCCCCATGCTGCCGCCCATGCAAATTACCAATGCTGCCGCCCATGCAAATTACCAATGCTGCCGCCCAT
>WJEZ01002529.1:0-13239 GCA_009869925.1 Thalassaphorura encarpata | reverse complement strand
GACAATCAGTTTGCTTTGGCTACATGACAGATGGGAAACCGTATGATCCAGCTGTACCCGCAAATAAAACAATTGACCCAACTTCAATTCACATTTTCTGCCCTTATTGGATGGTTAATCACACTGGACTTAACTTAGCCTACAAAGTAGTGAAATAAAAATTCTTTACATAGACACAAGAATTTCTTCAGGTATAAGAATCATTACTGTTACAGAGTGAAGGTGGATCTAACACCTTAAGACATGCTCCAGAGGAAGCAGGTCCTGTGCTTTTCTGCCCTGAAAGGTCTTTGAGTCATGAAGCTCAGTTTAGCTGTGAGGGAAGCCCATTTTCCCAGCCAATTCCATTGGATGCCAGTACCGGCGTTCCAACACCGATTCACGTTACAGTTCAACGAAGGGTTTACGAGGTCAGAACCTCAAATCATTCTTGAACAAAAATTGAAGGTCACAACACATGCATGAATTTATTCTGTCCAGTTGACCGTATCTTCCGTGCTCTCTCAATGTGGGCTTGGAAGAATCGTGACGATAACGTCAAAGTACAACATTGTCAACAGTACTCCACATCCTCTCATTGTAGCTGAAACAGACGTTGATCCATCAGCTGCAGTTAGGGTTCCACCCCTTCAGTCAATTCCATATTGGCCACTGGGACAAGTTTGCAGAGTCCGTGTCAATGTTGAAGGAACGTCTGAGTTCACTAGAGATATTTCTTACAATGAAACCAACAACGCTATGCTCAAATTGGGAAATAAGGTCATCATGTTATTTGCTAACTTATAGTTTTTGCATTATAACATTACAATTTAATTAATTTTTGTACAGTATGGAGCACTTCGAGCAAATGTGACTAAAGGAGCGACGAGTACTTCGATTAGGTTTAGTGATTACAACCCAATTGAAGTCCCAGTTTTGGTGGTCAATGACACGAAGACTTTGAGGATTGCATTCCGTCAATCAGGAGAACCACCATCAAATAACAAGTTTAAATTTTTACTCATTAGTTCACGTAACGCTTGTTCCAAAAAATAAACCCTTCTTCCTTGCTCTTATCCAGATTCGTTGATGCCGGGCAAAGTCTAATTTATGCATGGGACAATTTAAAATCACATCAAAGTTTGCATTGGTCAGTAAATGGCGGTGCTGAAATGAAACTGGATGTTTCAGCAGTAAGAACGAACGAACTAAATGGGAAAAATGTGATATTGATGTTGATTGAGTTTATTGACTAAATTTAAAGGATGCTGAAGGAGAGTTACACCTTGGCCCGACTAAAAAATGCAAATGGATATCTTTTACAAAATATTTACGGAGAGTATTGCTGCTGACAGAAAACTTTCCACTCGTAAACGCTATTAAAAAGTTAGACGCAGGGTCTGATGAAAAACAAAGTGTAGAAGTAAACATTTCCCTCATGGGAATTGGAATTTCGTTCTTGAATAATGTAACTGGAAAGGATTTCTTGTACACGAGGATTGGAGGGTAAACAAATAGTACTTTTGAGTAAAATTATTTCCGTTGTTTCACACGTCTGTTCTGTATTCAATTAGCATGGGACCAATGTGGGAATACAGTGCTCCAGGGAAAGGGCTATTCAAATTATTACCACAGGATGAAAACGCTTTGCTTGAGGCAGCAATTCAGAGCTACTCTAGAGGACAACTCCAATCGCCCCAATTACGACAAGACATACAGGTAAACTGAATTTCATTTCGTATCTACAGAAATGTTTTATGCAAAAATTATTCTTGCAAAGGTGGACTTTGGCAAAAATATGATTTATCGATCATCGGGAGCCGCGGATCTTGCTAGACGTCAGGAAAGACCAGCGCTTTTGGTTGGGATTCAAATTTTCCCAACAAAGCTTAGCGTTGATTTGCAAGTGAATAATATTCAAATTGACAATCAAATCGCTGGAGCAAAACAACCAATTCTTTTCAACATGGCTCCAATGGAACATACAGCGAAAACTCCAACAGGTATGAAAATCAGATTTATATTATTCGTAATACAGATTCTATTGTAAAATTTGCTCTGTTTGTTAATTTTATTAGAAGTTCAACCTCCGCTGCTTTCAATAAAATTTGCAAAGGTCAGTACACCCGATGGTATCCTAGACCTTTATTTTGGTGCAATCATTTTGCAAGAATTTGACATTCGAGCCGATTTGACCGTTGCAAATGCTGGGTCCGATTTTATGAAGAAAGATGAAGGACATCAAGCAAAACAATTCGTAAACACTAAACTTCAAGCATCATCCAACTATACATAGAATGTACTTTAAAATATTTTTTTCCATAATAGTACAACGACTACATCGTTGACTATAAAACTGCGAACATGACAAATGAAGAATTTTATGCAGCCCAATATGCAAAGTCTGCATCCGATAAGAAGGTTACGATTTTTGAGCAAATAACCATCAGTAACCTCAAGGTAAGCACAATAATTTATTGTTTTTACCTAAATGAGAGTTTGGTCTTATATTAAATCAATCATTCTATTTTTCATTTTTAGTTTAAGCTTACTTTCTCACTGGCTGGAGCAGACACTGGACCATTTAGCTCAGTGTTTATGGGACTCGGGGCAGCCCTTGTAAATCCCGAAGATGAACCCATGAAGTAAATTAGAGCAGATAGAAAATAGTGTTTATGGCTTTCTTAGAAAGGTTAACTTTCCCTTGTATTTCTTTAACGTTTACAGTATAAGTGGGTCGACCATGCAACACATGCGTCAGACACCTTCTGAATTCATGGACACATTATTTGGACATTACAAATCCTCCATAATATCTGCAGCGATGAGACTTCTTTTTAACATGGATTTGCTTGGAAATCCAGCTAAGCTACTGGGTGGAGTTGGACAAGGATTGTCAACACTGATGTTGGATCCATTGGACGTAAGTAAATGAAGCAGAAAAATATTCATAAGAATCTTAAAAAGCTGTTAAAAACAGTATCACGCATTTATATTATTTGAGTGTACTGCACTATTAATTTTTTTCTGCAGGCTGCATTGAAAGGAGACTTGCTAGGAGGAGTAGAAGCTGGCCTTAAAGGTGTTGGACAAATTTTTGGAAGTGCAACTGACGCAGTCGCTGGGTCTGTGGGAGCTGTTGGGAGAATATTGGATGGGGCTGGACTAGGGATCGCTGGAGATGTTCTGGGAATTTTCTCTGGAGCATTGAAAACGCATGGAAAGTCAGTTAAAAAACTTTGTATTATTTGAGTGTACTGCACTATTAATTTTTTTCTGCAGGCTGCACTGAAAGGAGACTTGCTGGGAGGAGTAGAAGCTGGCCTTAAAGGTGTTGGACAAATTTTTGGAAGTGCAACTGACGCAGTCGCTGGGTCTGTGGGAGCTGTCGGAAGAATATTGGATGGGGCTGGACTAGGGATCGCTGGTGATGTTCTGGGAATTTTCTCTGGAGCATTGAAAACGCATGGAAAGTCAGTTAAAAAACTTTGCGCACTTATAAATGTAAGAATGGAAGAACACGTTTAATCTAAATGTTTTTTTTTCTAATAGTGGCAATGAGTGGAAAGGTGGATCACCATATTGACAAAGTCAGAGAGCCACGTGCCTTGGTTCCTAATGCTCCGTTGAAGCCTTATTCCGAAATAGCCGCATTGGGACAATCTCTTAAGGCCGTGAGTAATCATACAACTTTTGAAAAATATGAAACTAAATTATTCTATCGGTACATTATAAACTCAACTAATTTAGCAACTTGACCCACACGACGGTGACAAATATGCGGCTTTCTTTTTCACGGGAAGAAATATGGTATTTCTCATAGCTTCCAGGAAATTGTATTTTGCTGAACTGCACAATAATTTGAGAAAAGTGAAAGTGAGTAGTACTAGTACTTTTCATTTCTCACAAATATGTTTTATTAAAATATTTCCTCTAGACGAAAATATTTGAAGTGAATTTGGGACAAATCAATAATGTACGTCTGGAGAGGAATGCTCTCATTATTGATGGGGCACAACAGCAGAAGACTCAACAAAGTTATGGCTTATTTGGATCAACAAAACCCGTACCTGTTAGGTCGGCGGTGCAGCCAATAATGATCAACGATCCTGAAATGGCTCAGGTAGATATTTGCTTAATCAACATTTAAGCGTTACACTTAACCAATTTTTGTTCTTTTCTTAAAATATTATTTCGCAGTACATACTGGGGAAAGTACAGAACGCTCTGCAGGAAGCACGAATGCATCCTCAGCCGGTTGCTCAACCTCAACCTCCAGCTCCAGCTCCACAACCACCACCACGTCGTGGCTTTAGTCTTTTTTAACAATTCCATAAAAATCGGATTCAAGCAGCAACTGGGCGCTGTCGACCAAACAAGAAAGAATCATAAAGATCAATATGTAGTACAAGTTTTCAATTTCTCTTTCACTTGACATTCTTTCCTTTTCTTTGAACTTTTACTCTCTGCTCTAATCGCTTTTGAAGGGCAGACCACTATTTCTAGTATTTCTCATTTGTAAATCGTCAACATTTTACTGTATAGCATTATTCTCCCCATTTTATTTATCACTCTCTATCCGGAAAAATTAGAGAAAATAAAATTCTTTGAAATTCATATTTGTCACATTTTTGCATTGGTTCATATGTCCAATTCAGCTTACTGCAGGAAAAATTCAAATTAGTTTATTCGGACAAGACTTTTAGTAAAATTCGAATATTAATTTCGTTTTAAAGGGAAAAAGTAGTTCACAAATTTCAACTAAACTCAGGAAGTAAGACAGCAAAGATAACAAAAGTCAGAAGTTAGCCAGCGAATAATTAAAACAGTTATTTTTTTAAAAATTTTTATCATATTTTCAAAGTAATGATATTTTCAGAGCCCAGACTGTGCAAATTTGCAAGAGAAATGATAATGGACATATTCTTCGACTCCCACAATCACTGACCACTAATCTTTTTTGTCAACTGACAAAGCCACAAAACAAGTCTACAATTTCGATAGTTGAAGAAAAAGCGTCATCAAAAAGTTTCAACTTCTATATGACAGTATATATTTCACGTTATGAAATTAAGCAAATCAAACTAGGAAGCTATAATGTGCTGCTACAAACAAGATTACCTTTGTTCTCGTACTTTTGAATGATGGCTGGTTAATTGTAATCAGAAACAGGATGTTTTATACTACGTCTAACCAAGCACTACTGGCAGGCGTCTACTTCATTTTGGATAAACCACAATGCCCACAAATAATAAGATTTCGTTTTATCCTTCCTAATGGTGCACTAAAAGATAAAATATGGAGTAAAGGTGGAGAGGAAACATAAGGAAGAATTTAGTGGTTGAGTTCACAATTTTAAGGGAGTGTGAATAAACTTATTACTGAAACTGGGATAAATCTCTCAAAAGTCCTAATGGTGCACTAAAAGATAAAATATGGAGTAAAGGTGGAGAGGAAACATAAGGAAGAATTTAGTGGTTGAGTTCACAATTTTAAGGGAGTGTGAATAAATTTATTGCTGAAACTGGGATAAATCTCTCAAAAGTTACACGAATTTGATTGGTTGGAGTGAACAAGCTCATTTTGAGCTTTGATATTCAGAACGCTGCAATTTGAATTAATTGCCAACAAAGATGGCGAGTTTTATTGCACCGTTGATGAAGGAAGCGCTGAGCAAATACTTCAGCAATTTTGACGCGGACAACCTGTCATTGGGGATTATGGGTAACTTGAAAAACACTACTCAAGTTGTAAATTTGACGTTAGGCGATAAATTAAGAAATTAAAGTTGAAGGAAGCGCTGAGCAAATACTTCAGCAATTTTGATGCGGACAACCTGTCATTGGGGATTATGGGTAACTTGAAAAACACTACTCAAGTTGTAAATTTGACGTTAGGCGATAAATTAAGAAATTAAAGCCATGTTGATACGACCAACATAGTAAAATTCCAAGCTAATGGCAAACAAATCTGAACTTGAGTGTAATTCATTAGGGACTGTCGAACTTACGGATTTGCATTTGAGAACTGATGTACTGGATCAATTCAATCTTCCGTTCAGGGTTCTTGGGGGCTGCATTGGTAAGTTCAATCGTAATTGTTTTCATCTCAATTAAAACTTTGTAGATTACGATTCAGCATGAGAAATAGCTCAGTGAAAATAAACACATAAACATTCTACCTTCAGACTATTTCACAATACAAAAAACAATTAGGAATCATCACAAAACAAGCCACAACATCTCAAAACAAATGAGTATTGAATAACTTGACAATGACTTTAGGGTCGCTGTATTTGGACATCGGGCTCGGTGGTTTGGCTAAGTTGGCAGTGGGTAGTACAACCGTTATCAACGTAACGTTGACGGATGTCCACATCTTGGCGGTTCCACCGAGCGCTGTACCTTACGACAAAGAGAAGGCTGAGGCAGCCGAGCTTGAGCAAAAACGGGGTGAATTAAAATCACTCGTTGAAAAACAAAAGGCTGCTGCTGAAGGCAAGTGAATTAATTATTTAGCAAATATGTTTCCAGAATAATTATGAAAAATATGTACAAGCTTGAATTTACTAATAGCTGCAGCAAAAGGAGCCGAAGAAGAGAAAGACGGTGGAGGTGGATTCGTTGCAAATTTGATCCTCGGGATCATTAACAACGTCAAAGTTACGATTAAAAACATTCATATTCGTTATGAGGATGACAAATTGAAGCCCGAAACCCCATTTTCCTTCGGTGTTGTCCTCAATAGCCTTGAGGCTGAGACTTGCAACAAAGATTGGGAACCAACAAAGGTTGGATTGGATGCAACGTTCTTTAAGGTAATAAACTCAAATGTAAAAGCGATTACAAGTCTAAAACAATTTGTCATTGCTGTTATTTGTTAGATCGTTGAGCTCAAATCTTATGGGTTCTACTGGAATAGTAATGAGAAGCAAATGGTAAGTGCAGGAAAAGAGGCTTCTGATGCGTCTTTGGCAGAAATTCTGACTGAAATGAAGTCAATCATGGAAGAAAACAAAATGAACTACAGTAATTCATTTAAACTACTTTGATCTTTGTGCAAATTCATTTTTGACTATAAAAAAACTATGTAGTACTCGGACCACTTGGCACGAAGGTCAAGGCTACGGTAACAATGAATCCGGAGAAACTTGAAGAACCGTTCTCACTTCCAAAAGCTGATGTTCAAGTCGAATTGCCAGAATTAACCATTGGTGAGACATTTTATTGAAAAATAAAAACATTTTACGCTTAGAAATTTTTACATTCCAATTTAGGACTATCAAATGACCAATTCTCGGAGGCACTTCTGTTAGCCGAATCACTGGAAGTCATGCAACGGGCAATGCCTTATCGGAAATTCAGACCATTCAACACTCCGGTCAAAGGACATGCTAAGGAATGGTAATGCTAAACTCACATTCTGTATTACTGCAATTTTATTAACACACAAATTCAATGCCCAATTTTAGGTGGAAATTTGTCTACGACTCTTCTCTGGTTGAAGCAAGACGACGGAGGTTTAACGCAGTCTGGGATAATTATAAAAAACATCGGGACCTTGTCAAAAAATACACTGGGGTAGAAATAAACTATTCGAGATTCTTTAATAAAAATACAACCCAGTTAATAATACTGGTTTGATTTTGACGATTAGGTCTACGGAAAAGTAGCAAGAGAAACTGCTTCAGATGAGGAGAAAGAAGAAGCTCAAAAAATAGAAGATCAGTTGGACAATCTGAGCATCATGACGGCTCGTAAAGATATTGACGTGGCTGTGGGTCGAGAGAAGAAAATGGTTGCGGAAAAGAGCTCATGGTATTCCACCTATGTTTTGACTGAAGATGACATGAAGGAAATTATGGAAAAGGATTTGACTGATGAAGAAAAGGCTGCTTATGCAACCCTTAAAGAAGAAAGTTCTAAACCAGTTCCGTACCCTACAGAAAAGGACTACACGGAAATCAGAGGGAATGTCAATATTGCCCAAACTGTACTCAACATTGTCAACACGGCTCAAGCAAAAACGGAGACTGTAATGAAACTTGTCATAGACGCGTTCACAGTCAGGTAAAATTACCACCTTCAAATTAAATTTCTGAAATATTTATTAGTTGTTTCAATGTCTAGTGCTGAAGTTCACCCAGTCAAGAAGGGACTCCGTGTAGATGCAGCAATGAAAACGATTCTAATTACTGGATTAGAACAAGACGGAATTCCAAAGCCTGAACTCTTGAAATCAGTCACGGACGAGTACACAGAATTTTTGACCTTGACTTTTGAAAAGAATCCGTTTGATAGCAACCTTGGCCAGAGAATTAAATTTGCATCTGAGAGAAGTGATGTCATTTACCATGCAGTGACAGTTCAAAAATTAGTTGACACATTCAAATGGCCTGAACATGTGGAACTCAGCCAGTATGTTCTAATTCCTTACATTTTGCAATTTTCTCGTTCACGAACTAATTAAATTTATTAATTTCAGAGCAACGGCTAAAATGAATTCCTCCCTTCAGGATTTGAAGAAGAATTCAATGGATGGGATGCAAGATCTCGTGAAGGATACATCTGCCATTGGAGTTGATATCAAGGTTACAGCTCCACGAATAATAGTTCCACAGAATGGCGAGCTTTCAGAGTAAGTGCTCAATAATCTTGGGTACAATTGATTTTTTAACTAATTTGGATTATTTACTTGTCGTAATTCTTACAGTTCAGCCAGTGCCCTTATTATCAATCTTGGAACATTAACAGTTAAAAGTATTGACAAGGCTTCGGCTGACACTCTTGATATAAACGCCCTTAATGAAGGCCCAGTCACCCCTGAACTTGAGAAAATAGTTTACAATGAATATCAAGTCAAACTGAAAGATTTTGAGGTAAGATCTCTCAGGTGAAATGTTATACACTTAATATAATTATTGAAATTTCAGGTATTAATGGCACTCGAAGGCGAAAAGTTGAATCTGTCAGGCGATTGGGACAAAGCGAGAACTGGAGAAGCCACAGCAATTTTGAAGAAGGGGCTAATTGCAGTCGACTTGGGTCAGGCAAAAGTAACTACTGACGAAAGATTTCCAAAATTAAAAGTAGACGTCAAAATTCCCTTGCTGGATGTGGACATCACACAAACTCGCATGTTTAAATTAATGAATTTGGGACTCACTCTTCCGCTCCCTGTTATGCCACCAAAAAAACCAAAAATGGTTGATGTAAGAAAAATTAATCTTTGAAGGCCAAAATTTAAACCAATCGAAATAATACTAAAACCGTAAATTATAGGTCCGAGCTGATCCTAAAGCGAACTACAAAGCAGAGCTTGAGAAGCTGGCACAGCAAACTGGAGAACAACCCAAAGAGGACAAGGTGGAAAAGGCCGTTGTTGGCGATGACTTTGATCCTGCAAGTGCTCCTCAACTAACGAACATGTTTCTCCACGCTCTGATTTCAGGTAAATCTAAATGATGATCTCCTGCTTAGACTTGAAATGCTTAACTAATATTTTCTCCCTGATTCACAGGAATCAAAATTCAGGTGTCCAAGTTGGTGGATTCTAATGTTGTCCCAGCTATGATCGTTTTGCTAGGAGAAGTTGATGCATCAGTATACATGAAGGTAAATGGAACACAAGTTGATGCTGCACTCAAAGGACTCACGCTTACTTACGGAGAAGCCAAGATTCAAGGTTTGGATGGACCAGTTCATTTACTGGATACTCCAGCCAAGGATGGTAATCCTTTAGTTCGAGTCACCTTGTTTATGGTAAGTCTAAACCAAATAAGATCACACAGACTTGGGTTGGCAATAATTGAAATTTCATGCTGCTGGTTTAGATGAGCGAAGAATGTCCACGCAAACCTTCTGGATCCACGAAACAAAGCATTGATGTGAAAATAAATCAGTTGGACGTAACTTTGCATCAAGAAGCAATCGGTGGTCTCCTAGCATTTGCTGATAATGTCACCGGCGAACTAGACAGAATTAAGGAAGAAAAAGCAGCAAAGCAAGCTGCAATTGAGGAGGCAGCGAAATCAGATGCCCCTGGAGAAATTCAAGGTAAAGGACTGACATGCATTGAATATTCATACAAACTGGAACCAAACCCTTAATTAATTATTGATTCTTAAAGTTACTGGAAAATCTCCTGTCGCATCCAAAAAGCAAGAGGATAGAAACGCTGGTGATCTTGACATAAAAGTCCATGCTGCCCTTGCCAGTTTCAGTATTCAATTGACTTCTGAAGCTAAACGCATTGCTAAAATCGGAATTGAGACATTAAGCGTAAACTTTGAGGATGGATGGGTGAGCCAGGTAGTCAATGTCACTCTTTCTCAACTTGAAATAGCGGATATGGACCCATCAGCCAAGTTTGGCAAGGTAAAACATTAAAATTTTCATCCAATACCATTACAAAGGGATTCCGAATTCTTTGCATTTCAAAATGTGTAGTTCCTGGCAGCCAAAGACATTGGGACAGGGAGTGCATTGACTTTCCGAATGGATAAATATAAGGAATTGTCAAGTCGCAAAGAAATTGACCCGGATATGAACATTGCATTTGAGCTTGGAGGTCTACGAATAATTGCTGCTGGGACTTTCCTTGGAAATGTGATGGTGCGTCCTTGTCTTAAGTTTTAATTTAACTTTTACCTAATTTACCTCAATTGACTCCCTAGAACTTTGCAAACAACTTCAAACAAGTTCAAAAAGCCATTGCTGATGCTTCCGTGAAAGCTTCGAAAAAAGCTATCGAAGCTGTTAAAGAGGCGATACAAGAGCATAAGGACGCAGCCAAAATCGGACTAAATATCAAGATTGGAACTCCCGAAATTTTAATTCCAGGAGATCCAACGAATAATCTAGCACTTGCTATTGTGCTGGGAGAGTTAAAAATGAACAACGTATTTAGTACACAACCTAGCAATGATGCAAGCAAAAATGCTATCATCGACACAGCCACAGTTTCTCTCACTGGGGCTTGGATGGGAAGGTTAATGATGCAGCTATTAAATCTTGAATCATTTTTAGTTTTGTCGAGGAATTAAATTTTGCTTAATAATCTAGAGCCATTATATCAAATGTTGGAGACATACAAGCCTATAGTGCGTTTCTAGACCCTATTGTAGTTCAATTTGATTTGATAAGAAATCTTTCTTCATCTTGGTATGGAGAACTTCCACAGTTCAAAATTGCCCTTACTCTGCAAGAACTCATGGTAAGGACATTACACAGTTAGTACAGTTGACGAAAGTTATTAATTTAATTTAATGTACAGGTAAGACTTTCCGTCGAGGATGTCCTGTTTGAAATTGAGTGTGCAGTAGAAGTAGTGAAAGGAATGGCATCCGTAAAGACTCCACTTCCACCAATAAAACAGGAAGTGCCAGCAGCAGATGATGGTTCGATACAAATTGTAGGAGGTAAGATAACACGTCAATCAAACAGCATTTCTCTGGATAGAGAAAGTGGTGAAAGTCATTATGCAATAAATCTGTGCTTGCTAAGCAAATTGCCTTACGAGGAAAAGTAACTATTTAGTTGCATTTTTTATTTCAGCATCTCCACCTAAACCTGAGGAAGAGAAACCTGCTCCAAAGACTCGCTTATTTGCTCTTGATGCAAAATTGAATAAAATCGGTTGCGCAGGGTATACCCGAAAGACAATTTTGGTGAGACAATTTCTATTACGTTTTTAAAAAGTTAATAATCCTGAGATCAGCACACAAGCGAATCATTTTCATGTTTTAGGAAGGTCAAACTGGTTCTGTCCCACGTGACCCTGCGACGGCTATTTCAGAAACATTGTTAGAAAATATCAACTGCACTGCGGACGTGTGGTCTAACATAGACCTCACAGCTAAACTCGTAAGAAAATGTATTGACTATTAGATTAAGCTGTAGCTGACAATATATAATCTCTGCTTAGGAACTCGGTAACGCAAGATTTGCTGACATAAGACCGGAAGCTGCCGTCATCACAGACTTCATCCAAAAGAAAGCTAAGAGTGGAGAAAGTCCTATAATTGCAGTACGCTTCAGCCAAACACTTCAACCTAATGGTGACAAAGTCATGGACGGTAAAATTTCAAAATAATTACGAATTTTCTGATTATGCTGAATAGTTCTTAATCTTGACCTATTTTTCTAATTGTATAGCTGGAATTGATACAACTGGGATTGAGTTTGTTCTCAACTTTGATTTCATCAATGCTATCGTCAAAGTTGTGAACGAAGGGAAAGAAGCCGTACCCAAACTGGTTGACGAACTTAAGAAGGCGGCGAAAACCCTGACAGATGGACCTGGTAAATTGATAAAACTGACGAAATCCATAAGATATACGCGACGTTATTCACCTAAACGAAATATTTCTAGACGTTGCACCGCCTTCTTCTGATGGAATTCAAATGGTGGGAGCTGCTCCTCCGTCTGAGCCTGAACCTGAGAAGCCCAAATCTGCGATGATAATTAGTGCAAAAGTTAAAATCGATGAAATGAATGTTCTCGTGTTGGAGGACATGAACACACTGGATACGAATGCTATTGAATTGAGTGTAAGTGATGAGCGTAGACTCTTTTAACGCAAGACTTGAATAAATTCCCATTTACAATGAGAATTACTTTGCTTTCTCAGGTCGCAGGAAACTTCGATGCAGACGTTACCGTTGGAGCCGATACATTAACTCACGGAAATGGAGGAATCAAGCTTGGATTAGCAACAACAAACTTTAAGACCAGAGCCGAAAAGAAATTGGCGGAGGTAAGAATACGAATATGAAAGCTGTAGAAAGTTATATGTAATAAAATTCATTATGAAAAATAGATTATAAGCCCAGCTGAATTCAAAATTACTGTGGATATGACCCCCGAAATGAAACTTGATGTGGGTGTAGAATTACCTGAACTCTCCTTAAGATGCAGTGCTGGCAAGTTCTTTCGTTCTTTTGTTTAGCAAGCAAAAAATCCGGGGCAGACATAAGTTAGCATAAAAAATCAAGAATATTATGTGTCAAAACTTAATTTAGTATTGTAATAGCGCTGACAATGGCAATGCGTTCCAAACAAACAAAATAGTGACGTTTTTTGACTCTGCGAAAAATGGCCATTATATTGCAAAGTTTGCAAAAATCGTATCGGTGATCTAATGAATTTTGCAAGAATCATGATTGCTGTAAGGGCTAGGCCATGGCAAACCCTGATTATTGCGATTCTCTTTATGCCAGGAATAAATTGCGTCCAACATTATTACGTGTAAGCCGCTTT
>WJEZ01002528.1:0-13242 GCA_009869925.1 Thalassaphorura encarpata | reverse complement strand
GTCCCGACGAAGTTTCCACGAGCAGAGGCTAGTGCTACGCGACAATTCCGACTCGGAATGAAAAGAAACGTGGAAAGTTTTTCTGTGGATTGTGGTTCAGCGAAGAAGTCAATACTATGTGCTACCCTCAGAAGTGACTTAAAAAAACTAGAGATTGAAAATGTGACCAATGGGATCAAGAAAAAGCAGGATGCTTTGATTCCTTTCGACGAAATTTATCCCCTGCAAACCCTCCAAACAAAGGTGGACGGGGTGTGCAAAACCATTGACGGTAAGTATAAGTGAATCAACCCTGTTTTCTAATTTCTATTAATTGGAAACAATTAAATTTCAGCTATGATTGAGGAAATAAACTTAAACTCAGCTCGAGGCCAGTGTAGTGTGGACCCGGTACATTCTGGTGCCGGAATGCATTTTGTTCCGTCACAGGACCCTGCATTTCGGCTAATTCCATGGTTCGTTGGGGCCCAGGACTGAACCAAGTGATCTATTTAAATAAAATATTCACGCGCGATTCCAGAAATGTGATTTATCTAATCCACTGCGCCGAATGCTTGGAACAAGGAAACTGGACAACGTATGTAGGAGAGACGGAACGGGTATGTCAGATTAACTGTTAATTAACTATTCAACAATAATACAGTGATTTGTTTACATTTTAACATAACTAAATTATGTTTTTAAAGGAACCTCCACCAGAGGCTTTCTGATTGTAAGAAACTGTTCAGCCAAGAGAATCGTGAGCGCTACTCCAAGGACAACTTTCCATACATTGCATACGGAATTTACCAATTCGGTGACCCTGACCCTGATCAACTTGCTAGAGATCCAACTTGTCATTTTTCTGGCTTTCACCATGAAAGAGACCAGAGGGTAATAACTGTTTTAGACGGTGGCTTCCCGAGTCAACGAGAGCGACGTCGTCATGAACATTTATGGCAGATATCTTGCGGTGATTACGCATATAATGTTGCAAACTGTTCTGGTAGCCTTAATTTTTAAGTTAAAAATTATTATTAAACTTACTTACCTGAGGAGGGCAGGAAGCTCTTGTTGAGAAACATTTACTTCCCCAGCGTACATAAATTCCAGGAGTGCAACTAGCTGTCTGAATCCTACATCTCGGAGGAATATCACTGGGTGTTGGCACGGAGTACTCTGAAAGTCAAATTAAAATTCATGTTAGCCAAAATGCAACACAAGTTAACAGTAACAAATTTACTTTAAATAGCTGCATGAAATATGGACTGCAAGCTGATAAAACGAGTTTGTGAGCTCGGAGCTGTCGACCATCACATGCCAAGGTCACGTCAACAAAATCCTCGGCTAGTCTCAGAGCTGCCAATTGTGTGGCCACAGTCGCAGGGTATGAATTCCATCTGAGACAAAATTGTTGAGTCCCCTCAGATTGGGGAAGTGGATTAATAGGTAGGGAAGCCATGGGCATAGGATTCATCGGGACTACACCACCAGAATTGTCAACTCCAACGACTGGATTATTTTGTTGCTGCTGCCTGAAAAATGTCAAATGTCAAATTACACAATACAAATCCAATTTCGTCGGAAACAATGTACAATGTTATGATATTCCGATCAAAGTAATAACGATATGACATACATTTTCAAATGGTCGGGTCACGATCAAGGTCAAGGCCGGAATCAGTTCAAAATAAACTACTGGGCTAATGTCCAAGACATTTACACACTGCACGGCAAGGATTTGTACTGATTTCTTAAGCCTTTAAGTTTCGTATATTCTCGTGGTTCACGGAATCCAATCGCACTTCAGAACGGATGTAAATAAATATTAGAAACAAAACGAAAAAGAACAAATTAATTTGATCGAATTCTTTTGTTTTGAATTGAAATCAACACAAACACTACTGGATCGGTGCATTGTGTATTGAAACAGAACAGAGACGGATACACAGAACAGGACAGGTAAAAAAATAATTGCTTGGAATTGTCTTCTCTTCTCCACCGCCACTTTTACACTCGCCATCTCTGGGCTTCATAACATCAAGCCTCGACTCATCCCCTTCAGGGGGCCAACTGGATCCAACTCTTCAAAATTCGGAGAAAAAATAATATTGATTCTCCGAACCGAGACCAATAATTGGTCTCGGTTCAAAGGAAATTACTTCAAAGGAAATGACCATTTGTATAATTATTATACAAATGGTCATTTCCTTTGGATTTTGTTAATGATAGCATAGCATGTAAGTTGAGATATGATGATATCATAATTTGCTAACTTTAGGTGCATCAATAAAAAATTCTGATTCCGCACAGTAGTAGAGAAAAATGACAAAATCATTGATTACATTTAAATTCATAAAATATCTGACTTCAATTCTAAGAATTTTGTATAATAGCCATACAGTTTTTTATTTTTGTGTAGTTTCGATTGGCAATATTCTGTCAACCTTGAGCGAATGAGCACAACCCACAAACCCAATTTGTACATAGCAGCAACAACGGCGCGTCATGTCCTATCAAATACCGCACGGCACAATGCGCTTCGGGTTTCGGTACATCTTCAGAAACAGATATATCAAGATACAGTACAAGGTTCTGGAATCTGGATATAAGCAGAAGCAGGATTTGCCTGCCTTGCCATTGCCTTGAAATAAAACATCGGACCGGAACCGGAACTCCAAGTGTCAATTGAAATCTTATCTACTACCAGCTACGACGTTCGCTGTTTTGTCATTTTGTCAACCTTGAATTTAGACTTGGAGCAAGTAAGTACAAATACTCATTCGACTCGTTCTAGAAGTCTAGTGAGTATTACTAGAAATAATATAAAATATTATTGTTTCTTGTAGCGCTATTTATTTTTATTTCATTCTTGGTTTGACTAGACGGCTCAGGGTCAAGGTGTCATGTCAAAGTGTTTGAGTAATTGCTGAGTGTTTAAAATTTCATCTAATTCTAGGTACATTGCATGCAGCTACAGCATCCTGCAGCATCTATTCAGTAATTCAGAATTCAGACTATCCACTATCCTCACTTGACGTTATTACGTTTTATTGAGCATTAAGTATGGAAGATGAAAAGGATATTCGGGCAAGGTCACTGTCTAGGTCACCTTCTCCTCAATCTTCACGGTCACGATCACGTTCCCGAAGTCCAAAGAGGTCAAGGGAGCGAGAGCGAGGTCGTGAAAGGGTTCGAACTACTACGACAAGGGAGCAACGACAACAGGAAGGTCCAGCTGATGAAAAACTAGCATTATACATCAAAAACTTATTGGAAGAGAAGGAAGAATTGGATCCAAAGAAATATCCTACAATTCATAGACTGATTGCCAATGGTATGAACAAGAAATTTATTGTTGCATTGTAGAGTTTAATTAGTAAGGATCACTTTGCAGAAGTCAATAATATTACAAAAAGAAAGACAGGGGTTAACGTTCCGGATGAGGGATTCATTGATTTGTACAATGACGCACCGATTTCACTGAATGTGAAAGCTCTACCTCCTGCTAAAGCGTTCCCTAAGGTGACTAAAATTAGTTTAATGGTTTTTGGGAAATTATTGTGCAAAATTGAGAAAAATTAATCATTTCTCATCCATGGACAGTTCAATTATGCAGGACGCATCATTGGACCCAAAGGAGTCTATTTAAAGTCTCTCATGAAAGAAACAATGTGCAAAATGGTCCTCTTGGGCAATGGGGTCATGAAGGATAAAGAAAAAGTAAGCAGAAATATTAAATCCCAGAATATTCTACCTCTAATCGTGATTTTTAACATGTCGTCGATTCTCTTAAAATTAGGAACAAATATTAAAGGATAGCAGTGACCCAAAATACTTCCATCTTCATGACGATATGCACGTAGCAATTCATGTGACCGCTCCAGCTAGCGAAGCTTACGCAAGAATTGCTTATGCAATCTCTTGCTTGAAGAAACAAGTTTTGAGTGACAACAGAACTCTGGAGACATTACCTTGGATTACACATGCTACCAGAGTACTAGAGAGTGGAGGAACAATGCAAAGTACTCGTCATCCTTCTCCTCCATATCGTCCTAGTCGTCCTCCACCGACTTATCCGTCTTATAGTCCTCGAGAAGATTATCCTCAGAAGTCATCATACTACGAGAGATCTCCGGTACGATTTGTAATTAACTGAATTTTACGTTTCTTCATTTGTTTTTTTGTAAAAGCAGTACCGACAGTACGCACGTGAGGAATCTCCACCCTCTTCAAGAGCAATGGATTTTGCATCTCATACTTCACGCTCATATTCTGGTCATCACAGCTCTAGACGAAGTCCAGTTCCTCATTCACATGGCTATGAATATTCTTATGCCCCTACAGCTCCACCCTTGGAACATTCACATTCTTATTCAGGTATGGGAGTCGAATAATTTCTGGAATGAAAGGAAGTTCGACATCTAATAAATTATTTGACTCTTGGTTTCAGGGGGAAGAGGATCTTATGATTCATCCCCCGGATGGCAAAGAGCTAAAGGATGGGATCCAGAATCTCCACGTTATGCTCCATATAAAAAGAGCTAAATTGACCGAGACCGTCGAGATGCTGTGGTTGGTATTGTTATTTTATTGGTAAGGTAAATTTTTCACTTCAGTCTAAAGTGAACTTTTTTCTCCGAAGAATCTTGAATCTCTGAATTTTGGTTTTGCCCTTTGCAAGAGTTTTTGGCTTAAGAAGCAAAGGAAAATAACCTTTTTAAACTAAACTTTAAAGACTAACTCGATCTCCGATTAATAATGTAGGACTTCTGGAATGCAAGCTATGAATACTTAGACTTTAAATTCACAAATTTAACCAAGAAATACCCAAGATTATTAAAATATCTTAATATAAAGCATCTAGAGTGAAATATCCAATATTATGTGTTTGTTCGGCGATGATTATCGACGAAACCTGTATTTACAACTACAACATTTATTTGCTGTTTATGAAATCAAACTAATTAGAAAAGTGAATGTGCTGTGCTACGCTAATTCTACGTTGAGATAAGAGGAGCAATGTAAATCAATCTGGTCCTGATTACAGTTGAGGAAACTCAAACCAAATTACTGAATGCATAATTTAAATATAATGTAATAGGGTGTGTTCTACGAATTTGAAATAATTAAAATTATAATATCATTAAAATTTCAATCTACTTAAAATAAAATACTTAGCAGCTTTTGTCTCATCAAAGTGCACGGGAAAAACCCGGTGAGTGGATTTATTATCTGGATGTCAAGGAATTAATTTTAATTTAATTAATTTTATTGGGGAAAGTTCGGAAGTGTAGAAACGGAGGAACAAGAAAAATAATCTTAGAAATCAGGTTACAATGAAAAATATCATACCTTAAGACTTTTTTACCACTTGAAGGACGCTGTGAGATTTATCTACTATCAGCTACAAACTGCTTGACTTAGCAAAATAATTTATGAGTGCATCCTACAGTGAATTTTTTTTATTCAAGTGAAGTGATTACGATTCAGTGGAATTTTAGCTTTGGTGTTTTAAATATTTTCTAATCCAATCCTACAAGTGCCAAAGACCAAAGTGCTTTTAATTAATATATTTGAGTTGGCATCGTCTGATTCTCGCAGTCAATAAAACTCTGAAAGTGTATGAGGAATTATTAATGAAGACACCGATAACAAGGAATTTTTTTTTAAATATTTTATTTTTATTTTTCAAAGAACCCCTTTTATTTGATTTTTTTCATGCAACTTATAAGAATATTGGTTGTAGACAACTCAAGTATTATTTTATCTTATTTTTACGTTTTGTTTCTAGATCCAGTCCAAAAGTTAAATATTATCAGTCGATTCAATAGAGCCCAAAGAAGCAACAAGGAATTGTGCATGAGATAGCATGCGAAAATGAAACAACCCAAACCCAAAATATCATTACATCACTACTACAAACTAACTCTGGAGCTAAGGGCTCTCTGGCTGCTGGATCTGAATCTAGAAAACTCAACAAAAGGAATGCTTGTTGCTGGAATTATGAATCATTTCATTGAGCAATCAGTTCTTCTGGAGTAAATTCATAGAATCCTCCACCATTAGCTGTGACCAAGCAGATTGAATCCGGATCAGCATGAGTAAACAGCTCAGGATATTTGAGCATGTTTCTGTTCTTCAATGGGTGGGACGTGGCGTTCAACCCGTCCCACCCAATGCCATCCCGGTCCATTCCCACCGCAGCTTTCATGAACACCGGAACATTTTCTGTTACAAGGTTCTCAACTGGGAAAAATTCTTTCAGAATATGCCTGAAAATGAAAAGAAATGATTTTGTCAACTTAACTTCTGAAATCAAAATATTCGATTTGATCTGCGAGATCTTACCATGCTTCCACAGTAGCGATGTAATGAATCTTGGAAATTGGGAAGCCATTAAAAGTTCCAGCTGCAACAAGGGTATAAGCCCCCATGTCAGTGAAGTAGAGCCATTCGCCCACAGCCATAGTAGGCAAGAACACATTTGAACACACTTTGTCCATACCATCACAAGTTGGTCCCCAAATTGAGGAATCAATCAGGTTCTCATTTGCATTTGAGCCCTGGATATTACAAAATACAATTAATTAATACCGAATTTTGCGCAATGGTATGTTCCAATTCAAGTGTGAGACTTACACGTAGAGTTTCCGGTACAATCACAGCGTGATCATACAGAACGCAATTGAAGCTTCCATAGACTCCATCGTTGATGTAGTACATGAAGCTATCGTGCCCTTCTTCGTTCTTAATCTCACGAATGGAATGTATTTGAGTCATGAGCGTAAATGCGGAGGCCACGTAGAAACGGCCCGGCTCTGCAATTATTTCCACACCACACCCCTCCGGAAAGAATTCACTCAAAGATCCATTTACCACCGTGGCAATCTGAGTAGGAAAATCAGGTCATTAGTGAAATCAATGCATGCATGTGTTAAAACTAAGTCTATTAATGAACTCACATCAGTAATGCTGGTTCCTGTATTCCCAGGATAACCACCGCCAATGTCCAACATATTCATGTTGTGTCCAATATTTTCACCAACATCAAAAAGGAATCGAGATGATTCAATAGCGCGACGGAAAACTGGAGGATCCATACATCCAGAACCAACATGGAAGCTAATCCCAATAACATTCAACCCCAACTCTTTAGCCACAGCAAGAAGAGTTGGAGATTCCTCAATTGAGGCTCCAAATTTCATGCCCAATGGGGCCTGTGCCTTTTCAGCCTCACAACGAATACGAAGGAGGAGTCTAAATATTAATTAATAAGGTTAATTCCAGATTCTACCTAAAAATGTCAAATGGGAAGGCAGTTAATTTACCTTGCTTCTGGATGAAGCATTTTAATCTTGTGAAGCTCACTCTTGTTGTCAAAAGTCATCGTATTGACTTTCATTTCACGAGCTGCACGGATGTGAGAAGCCTGTTTTGCTGGATTAGCAAAGATGACGTTGTTTGGGTGAACTCCCAAGTCCTTGACAATCTTTTTCATTTCACCCTGCAACAAAAACAAGACGCAAAATTATAATTTGTTGTTGTTTTGCAAGAAATGGTTCTGACGACGGAATTTTAGTTTTATACCTTGGAAGCACAATCAAATCCAGCTCCCAGACCAATCAGAGTCTTGAGCACAAACTCATTGTCGTTGCATTTTACGGCTATAGAAATAATTATGTTTGTTATCGAATATTTTACAAAAAATCGAAATTAATAGTTGAGAATTGGTTTATCCACTTACCGTAAAATGGCTTCACTCTTGGCAAATTCATGATCCATTCTCGATGCTTTTCGATGAGATTTCCCAAGTTACACACGAAAAATGCTTCTTCCTGTTCCTGAATTATGGAAGGAAAAGATTTCAATTAATGAATCATCTTATTCGGGTCAGGTTAAATCTTGACTTACCTTATGTTCGATGATTTCCGAAGCGACCTTTCTTATGAGTTCCCTACTGTTGGGTAGTATTTGGATTCTGTCGTCAAAATCAGTGGTTCCCATTTTAATGTTCGATGTCCAAACTCCCTGTTCAAGAAAAACGTTTAGATTTATAGAAAATATGAGAAAAATATTCCCACAGTCTAGTCACAGTGTTCAATCGTGTCGAGTTTCATCTGATGCAGCAACATGCAAATGTAAAATGACATTTGTCAATGGTCGACACTGATGACCTATGATATGAATGAATGACCTATTTTCAGGATGATACGATGATGTGATTGTGATGCGAGTGATGCCTTATGATTCATGCTTATTTTCGCGGAATCGTGCCTGGAACGCATTAGAACCGTGAGAAAGGGACCTAACAACGACTCTCATCATTGCGAAAAGCCAGATTATTCTCTTGAAATGGAAAAATCCAAGTCTAAATCCCCGTATCCTGTGAATATGGTTCTTTGAACTCGTCTGAATCGGGTTAATACTGGTTCATTCGAAAACTTCCTTGCCTTGCATAATTCAATTCATTCTCAAACAGAAAAGTCTTCCAAGCCTAGAGCCTAGCCTACTTACTGTCTAGTCTAGTCTGGGGTTGGGTAAGTCGAATTCTAATTATACTTATGCGTAATTCCTCCAGAACATGAATGACGAAATAGATTTGACATCAGATTGACCTCTAGAAACCTCAGCCGCTCAAATAGTCATAGCATGGTTGCACGGATTTAGATTTGAATTGGACTCTTATGTCCAAGTCCAAGTGCTTTGCATAAGAAGCTCAACTCAACACGCCTCAAATCTGATTTGCTCGAAACTGGTTTCTGGTTTCTATCTCCGTTCCTTTCCTTTCACAACAAAGTAGGAGTAGTAGAAATGGGAATTCTACGCAAGCAAATGACAAATGCTGCTCGTCTAGTCTAGTCTAAACTAAATTGGTTAATTGCAGATGCGAAAGCTAAAGCTTAAGCTGAATATGTCCTTCCTAATCCAATGTAACATTTTTTTACGTCATTTGAAAAAAAACCTGTCAGGTCGATCAAAGGTCTGCAGCCTGCAGAAACCACTATTGTGGTGTGATGACTAATTCCAAAAAGCGGTTTCGACGTTTGCTCCTGCTGCCACCGAGATTAGAAGCTAAAGCGAATGCTAATTCTGTCCAGAGGTTTCATCCGGTGTGGCATGACAAGTTAAGTTTCGCATTGCAATTGCGATGAATGGAAAATTTTGTATTCCCACATTACCCCTATGCCCTATACCTTAGCCTATGGAACTTTACTTTCGCTTTCTAACAGCCTCTACTAACCTTTAACCTAATGCAGAATCTGTCATTTCACTATTTGTGAAGTTTTGAAACCAAACTGTTACGTTTTTCACAAAACTTTCCAGAATTTGCATATTGTACAATAAATTCTCATGAGTAAAAGTGCAACTACTTCTGGCTGAGTAGAGTTGGCTGAAATTATTACTGTTCTAGCTAATCTTCTCTTGATTTTCTTTAACATTTGACATCATTACGAAAAGAAAAAACATGCCATGCATAATTTCATGTGTATTTTTTAAGTAAAACTTACAATCCAAAGTGATGAATCGGAGAATCAGTAGTTTTATTCTATCCGACGAGTGTGGTGTAGAAGTTGAGATGGGATGCAGAGCCGAGCCAGGGAGTCGTGTTGTTCCAACTAGCCAATCGAGGAAACTGAAGCTCTCAAAGTTCTCTAATCAAAGTTAAATACAACCACAGAACTCCCCCTTGTTGCCTATTCACATTGCCTGTTTCATCGAACCAAACCAAAACCACCCAGGCAGATGAAAGGAACGTTGACAGATCACCTACACCACTAGGACATAGTACTAGGTAAGCCCTAACCCACACGCAATAGGATGTCCCCGGCTTAATTATAATTATCTAATCCAACTAACTACGCTATGCTATACGCGCCTGCCATTAGCCTTGGCTTGGCTGCCGTCATAATTATTCCAATTCCAATTTCAACCAGACTCGGCCTGGGTAGCATGTGCAATGCAAATGTAATGTATTGGCGTGCCCCGCACTTGGTACACGCTTTGAACCTTTGCATTTGCTGTGCTCCTAATCCCAATAATTATTTTTCAGCCCAATCAATCGTCGCAACAGAATTTGAGATTAGCTTTAGTTGAAGTGAAGTAAAAAGCTATTGAGATTGAGCATGGTAGTTTAGTTTTTCTTTCATCATGTCTGGTCCAAACTGCTATATTTTATGCATGCTGTCTGGTTTTATTTTACTGAATGAGTTATGACGAATGTTTTCAGCTGCTGCTGCAATTGCTTTGCATTTCATTACAAATACAGTTAGCAGCAACGCCAATTTTCATTAGAAATGAACGGAGGGACAAATGCGGAAAAATCCAGTTGAGTCAAGTCTAACCCTGACTGCTCCCACAAGTCATTCTGTATTTTTGTACTTTGACTCTGACGTTGACTAAGTCAAAATCCAATGCGTATTTGTTCTTGTTAAAGAATAAATCAGGGGATGAGGTAGACAAGACAGGGGACGTACGCAAAATAATAATGCTGTGAAACTTGTTTTTTTCCTACATCATTGACAGATCTGCCCAATCCAACCAATTCCCATTCAACGACCCGCCTACATTATTAGCATTAGAGCAAAACAACCAGACCACTTCTGTGCATTGACTGATGAAGGGACAACTTGGTTTGACCTATTTTTAATACAACTAATCCTTTCCACCCAAAACTAGATTTAACCAGATTTTATAGCGATGAAATCATTTGACCGTTTAAAAATAAGCTAAGCTTGGGTCTGACACTTTCAGGTGACATCGATATGACATGGCAGTGACAAACAAAAGTATTAGATAAATTCTTAATTCCTTTTCATGCAAAATTCTAGGCTCAACTGGTTCGAGGCCAGAACTAACCTTAAATACTTCTAAAATCAATGAACTTTTGTCCGGTCGTTGCCAACAATGACTCATTCGTTAAGTTTCTGAAGAAAAAAATTGTTTTGAAAGTTCAACTGGCATGAAAGTGCAACGAGTAGATCGGAATCTGATACTTTGAGCCTTCCTTACAAATTCTTAGTAATCCTGCGACAAAAAATAATGATAAACTCATAGCAGACGGAGGTTTAATTTATAACGATTTAATATTTAGCGAGTTTTAATTTATTACAAGTTGTCATAATATTTCGCCGCACGTTTAAGCGAATTCGGAGGTATTAGTTAGTGCGTAATTCAAGCGGAACTAATTTTGCGGGATTTCAGGAATAAGTGACGTAAAGAAAGTTGTTAAAAATGTCCATGTAACATCTCGAGGATTAATTCTTGCATTCTCTTGAGGTTCTGGAATTAGTTCCACAGGATTTTCATCAGCACTTGCGTCTTCCGATCCTTGAACCGCTTCCCCGGTGGCGGCATTTACTCCAGGTGGTTCTTGTCGTTGCCGCTCCCTCTCGACTTCAGCACTGGACAAAAAATTCAAAATAAATATTTTTACAACTGTAGCTTAGAGATAAAGGAAACTTGTCTTCAAGGTATTTAACAACTAAACCTGCCTAAACAGGAAACGCCTTTCTTTCGGCTACAAAATCAAAAGGTCAGGTTAGGCAAGCTCATGCAGCATACATTTAGAAAGAATAAACAAAACAATGAAAAACTAAGATTAGATACGGACCATTCCTGAATTTCGTGATTCCTACAAATATACTCCATGCCCTTGCCCATGCCTAAGATTTTTTCCTTCAATTCGTACTCACATTTGTCACAAATGAGAACTTTTGATATGAACAGCCATAAAATACGGTGGTCAATAAACTGAGGATAAACAAATGTACAATGGTCTCGAGTCTAGCGAAGGGACCTATGACCGAGTCAAAAAAACAAGATAACATTCGTTCGCTTGCTTTAGAAAGATATGCTGCACGCTGATATTCATTCAATTCATGTTTTGTAAGCACAGTAGTCATTCCGCTGCATTATCTAGTAACTGAGGCACAGAACAGTGATGCCAGAATCCAAATGTCTATGAATAAGATAAAAAATCTTACCCTTGTTCACGAGCTCCAGCTCTGTTATGATTTTCTTCTGGTGCCGCAGCCGCATTGGCATTAGGAACTTCTTGGGCAGCAGGTTGCAATCCATTCCATAAAAGAGGTCGTCTTTGGAGTCTGAGAATTTTAAAATATAATCAGCATTGGCTTAAAAAACATGACCAAATAATTAACCGGAATTTACACTTACATAAAGACTAGTGCTGAAAGTACGACAACTAGGAAAAAACGGGTAAAGTTGGAGTAGAAATACACCACACTGAAGATCAATGCGACGCGACTAAATTAAAAAAAGTCAAATATTAAATTATTATTGCCTTTGAGACAAATGCCAATATTTGGATTAGTACCTAAATGTGTACATCCAATCAATTACGTCCCGTGGAGCATCCTCATCATCTCTGGCAGCTGCCACTCGGGCTGCGTTTGCTATTCTTGCAGCTTCTGCAGCGGCTCTTGCAGCTTCCTCTGCAATTCTTGCGGCTTCCGCAGCTTCGGTTTCGCCAGGATTTCGATTTACACCAGGAGTAGCACCTGTTCAAAACAATAATTAAGTTTAATAATTCCTGTTCCAAACTCAACACAATTAAGCATTTGTATAGTATTGACTGAATATTTTGCTGTACCAGAGACATCATGAGGAGAGGCGATTGTAGTTGCGGTACGAACCGGATCAGTCATAGTCGGAAATTGATTCTGGTTTGTTTGCGGATAATTCCAATTAACATTGAAAGAATTGTACTGTCCATTCCCTTGAGACCTGAATTCATATATTTAAATTATGAATGTGTCACGCTGTCCGTCAACTCATTAATTTTCCAAGATTGTGACGTACCATTGATTCATATACATTGTCATTTGCTGGACATAAAGTTGGTGTAACCCCAAGAGCTCTGGGGGAACTCCTGCACCTCCTTGCATAAATGAAGGTTGCTGAGGCGGGGGTGCCGATGAAGCTGTCACTGTTGGTCCATCCTTTGGAGTCTCTTGTCCTCTGAAATAAAATTAGGACAATGTTAGCCTTCCGAGAAAGCTACAAAAAAATATGACATCAACGGCTTACCTCGGCACCTGTTGCCTTTGTGGCTGAAAGAAACTTGATGTGCATGCCAGATGAAGTGTAAACGATGTTTGTGAAGCTTCACTGTTTGGAAGAAGAACTTGAGCTAATGTTTGGCTGTCTTCTAATAAATGTCCTGCATAAATGAGTCTTTGATCTCCAATGTCCTATTTCAAAAAGAAAAAAATCTCATGAGTATTATTCCCAACATTA
>WJEZ01002527.1:0-13244 GCA_009869925.1 Thalassaphorura encarpata | reverse complement strand
AATCAATGCAATGCAATGCCTCATTCTGAGCTCGTTGTTTTAATAACCCCAATAAAGATATGGGGGCGTGAGGAATTTTGTAATCGTAAACTCATTACTCCAAACAACAGCTTTGCCTTGCTTTGCCTTGGCTTGGCGTGACGAAATCAAATTGAATTGAGATGTCGGCCATTATAACATTGCGATTACACATGGCAGCCTGATAATTTAGAGTTATGCTTTTACTTAAAGTTTAAAATTAGCACTATGTACATATATATATTATTTGCCATATATTATTCATTATATCACATTATATTATTATTATATTTTATCACAGAAGAATAAAGGTTAGTAGCCCTTAGCAAAAAATTCCAGAACCCTAGCATAGTCGTTAGAGTTGGACTGAGTTCGAATCTAAATCTGAACCGAATGGTTACAAAGTCCACAGACAGTAGCAGCAAAGCAAAACTTTTCCCCCCATTAGGTAATATGATGTGGCTAGGCTAGAGCAAGTAAAGCAATTGGAAGAGAGTTGAGTTGAAGTTTAGTTTATTTATCTGCCACTGATGAGTAAATCCTTGGGAAATTGAGAAAAGAAAGTTTAAGTGGTTCGTCCGTCAGTCCGAGTCCGACCGCATTCCTTTCTAAACTTTTACTTTACTTATTCCATTCCAAACTCTAGGAGCAATAGTAAATAAAATGGCAATGGGAAACGATGAGTTGGCATTGGCATGGTTGTAACCACAGATCTGGACGGACAGAATAATTTGTGAACAACTATTGCCTGCTATTACTATTTACAACAACGGAGCTAAGGCCATGCTATTCTATGCTTTGCTATGCTTATGCCCTGATTCGGTTTTCAAGTTTCGAGTGCACTTGAAGTGAATTCTTCCAAAGGAAGAAGTAGACAAAATAGTTTTGTCATACAAAAACGGAAGTAGTTCCAAAAGTTCCGGACTTCAACTTGTTTGGTTTGCTAGAACATTTGTACTGTGTACTAGAAATACCAATAGGGTTCAACTTCAGACTTTGATACAAAAGCCCAAGAGCCAATAGATCTTTCCAGGTGCTGGTCTCTGCAAAAATATTCTTAAATCTCGAGCGCTTGAAATTGTTGACCATTCTCAGTGGCAATTCGCAATTGATAGATGCAGAAATCAGTTTGGCATTAATGCCTTGAGTATTTCTTCAATTAGGCTTACCTGAAACAAATATAAAAAATAATCATTAGTAAAATAGCAAAAAGTTTCGTTTAAATTCAATCGTTGTAATTTAATTCAGTACATGATTCTGTAACTTTTCTTGATTTTCTATTCCTAATGATCTATTCTCATTCTGTCCAATACCAAATTATGGTAAGAACACACGAAAGTAGAGTAAATCAACAAAATGACGGTAAAATATTAATTGAACACGAGGAATTAAATTAGGCAAAAAGAACAAGAATTAACCAGTTTCTTAGAATTTATCCAGAATACGAATTACAAAATTCTCTTAGTACTTCTTAAAGTTTCTTCCTTGCATAACATTAAGCAGCTACAGCTAATTGGATTTCTAAAGTTAGGACTTAAGGAGACAAGGAAGAGGACAATTTGTTAATTGACTAAAATCAAGAACTTTAGAATTCGTACGTCCACACAGAGATAATAATTCTCAAGCCCTGATATTCATGGAAGAAACGATATTTTTATCGGGGAAAAAACAAGAGAAGACCAAGACAAAGTCGGGAGTCCGCAGTCCGCAAAGCAAAATAATTTTTTATTGAAGTGAGAAAATAAAAATAGCTTTGATGTTTTTCTTCTTCCTTGTCGGAGCCATGCACTTTCGCACACTTTCCTCACACTCACTCACTCAAGATATGACAATAAAGAAAGGCCAAAAAGAAATCCGCCGATGTACTCTGTATTGTGGACATTAAGGCATGGTATGGCAAGCATTGAGCTTTGGAGTCAAACAAGTCATCAATCATTTTCATTTTTACTCATCCGACATTTCCCCCAAAAAAGAAGAACTACGTATCTCTATCTTTTTTCTCCAGCGTGGAAAATCCTGTTTACTACTTGATGGAAAATTCATGATGTTTTCATACAAATTCCGTTTTCCGATTCCGGTAGCAGCAGGCAGCAAGCAGGCATGCTTGACAGTTCGATACAAACACAAAGACATCAGCTAAAAAAGCTTCCTTGTTTCCTTTCTTTTATTTTCTGCTTTTTTTGCAAATATTTGGCGTGTTTTTTTGCAAAATTCTCTGCAAAATCCGGACGGATATTTTAAGTCTTCTGAACCAAAGTTGGCAATTACTTCTTTCAACCGGAGAATCAAATATTTTAACAGAAAATGAATCTTAGTTGAGATTTTAATAGTAAATTGGATCTCCGTTTTCGAACAACTGACTGACTACAGTTTCAATTAAACTTGGACACAAAAGCCCAAGAAGAAGCTGCAATGGAATTGCGAAGAGAACCCAAAAGAGAAAATATTTTGAAAAGTAAAGCGATTAGTCATTCAGTTCTAATCTTAATAGCAATCTTAATTGAACTCATGTTTTTGCTCCAAGGAAAAATGGCGTCCAGCATCCGTTCTAACGAACAACTATCCTTGGAAAGTTATACTTTACTTTACTAGAACCAAGTTGACTTCACTTGAGAGTTGAGAGAAGAGGAAGAAGGATCCTATATCTTAATCTCAAGCAAATAAATAAAACTAACAAAGCTTTACTTCTTTAATGCTTAAGGTCCTTGTTTTCTTGACTCTGGCTCTGACTCCTGGAGAAATCATGTTGGACTTGAACTGAGGATGTCCAAATTCCAAATGAACTTTCCTTGCAATGCACGCAACATAAAATGCCTTGTACATACAATTTTTGAGTATTTTTCTGCTATATACAATTTTTAAACATTTTGCACTATAATGCAATCTTAACAATTGAACAAAAATATAAAAACCTGAACTTTACTGTGATCCTAGTGTGTGTAAATTACATTGCACTGGCATAGTAATTTTACCCCATGTTGTTGTCAATGTGAATGTAATATGAGAACTAGGAAAGGGGTGAAATTATGGAATCGGGAAGATAATTTCCGGTCTCTCTTGTCTGACCATCAAACCGTTAATTACCCTACCCTTTGTAAATGCAATAATTCAAAATGTAAGTCTACCAATGCGTATTGTGCGTCTGACTACACTATAACAATAAATTTTAGTCACAATTTTAGTCAATTTCATTTCTAATGCCAATTGCTGAGACTAGGGTTAAGCTACAATAATAAATTACACCTAACAAGTTATAAAATCATCTAAATTGACTAAAAAAAACTGCAGTACAATCAAAGGGGTCATTCGTGAAATGTTAAAATGTCTCAATAATCCGAGCGAAGGGTACGCATGCATAGTGTGAATGGTACCTAGTGTACAGTTCTTGATATCCTTGACTTTTCAGAGTCAAATGAAAATGAAGTGGTTGAAGCCTTTGGCTAGAGTTTTAGCTTTTAGCTGTATGTTAGGTTAACAGGACTGGTATTCACGTCCTTAAACCCAACCCAAGTGCAATGAAATGGTCAGATTTTTCATGCAACTGCATTCAAGTGCAAGTGCAGCAAAGCAAATGCATACGCAATACGCACACATAAACCATAAGGGGTTCAGCTGTAGTGCTACCCCAATTAAAATACAACTTAAAATTCTGCTAGCTCATTTCTCATCTTACATAACCAAAACCAAGCCAGGGGTATTTTTCTGAATTAACGTAATGTTAAACCTCCTATATTTAGGTAAAATTCAATTTTAACTACAAAAATTTATAATTGTTACTAAAACATGTAGCAAATTTTGAAGAATCATACACAATACAAAAATAAATTAAGGACGTACGTACACTATCCATTGACTTTGAAAATTCTCTGGTTTAGATACTTAGCCTATATTTTTATCAGTTAGTAGAGTTTAATTTTTACTATTTCCTTGATATAAAGTGCATGGCAAGAGGTTACCTTGTGAAATAAGGAAAATAACATGGCTTGGCTATGCTTTGCTACGCTACGTATTGCATAGTACATAACATGGACCACGACTAGGACCCACGGCCCGGCCACATAGAGGAAAAAGTGACGCTATAAAGTTTTTACCCGCGCGGCCAGGCCAGAGACAGACTCAACGGCCAACAATAATTTCCCTCCCTCAGCCTCAACCCTATTGCCTTGCCTAGCCTAAAGCCAGGAGAAGCTGAACTGAACACTAACACATTTTCAAATCAGTCGTCGTTTGTTTTGATCCCACTATCTTCTTATAACATATTGACCCAAAAGAAGGTGACAGTTCTAAGGAGTCAACATCATAAAATAAGTGATTAGTAGGTCCGGCACTTTTACACACTTTGACTTTTGTTTTTGCCCTTCATTCTTCTGGGTGGTGTGGTAGGACCAACGAGGAAAAGGAACCGAATAAATACAAAAACTAATTCAACGAGGAAGGAATGGCAAAAGCCAAGAAGGTAATTTAATTTATTTTTGATAATTTATGTGTTAATTAATTAAATTAACATTTGTTCACTAACATCAGCTGAAACCAAAATGGTCACTGTATTGTAGATTTTGCTTTACTCAGGCTAATTTATCGTTTCTTTTAATTTCAGAGTGGAGGAGGGAGCAAGGTAAATAAAAATATCTAATCAATTCAGTCAAATCAAGTTGAGCTAATTCTGGTTATAGGTTATGTAATATTAAGTGAGTGAATTTTATTAATTCTGTTATTCTTGTTTGGATTTTTAGACCCCAGTGGTAGCTAAAGGAAAAGTCACAAAGGCCAAGGGCAGGAGCGCCAGTGCGACTCCAAGGGGAAGGGGACGTCCAAGTAAGTCTAATTAAATTAGTAATAGGATCTCATTTGGAACAATTTATTAATATTAATAATATTTGGTCTTACTCTGTTGTGTTTGAATTTAAAGTGTAGGCTAATTTCTGTTTCTTTTAATTTCAGAGTGGAGGAGGGAGCAAGGTAAATAAAAATATCTAATAAATTCAGTCGAATCAAGTTGAGCTAATTCTGGTTTTATGTAATATTCAGTGGGTGAATTTTATTAATTTTGTTATTCTTGTTTGGATTTTTAGACCCCAGTGGTAGCTAAAGGAAAAGTCACAAAGGCCAAGGGCAGGAGCGCCAGTGCGACTCCAAGGGGAAGGGGACGTCCAAGTAAGTCTGATTAAATTAGTAATAGGATCTCATTTGGAACAATTTATTAATATTAATAATATTTGGTCTTACTCTGTTGTGTTTGAATTTAAAGTGAAGATCGGAGATAGTAAAATTTTAAAGTCACAAGACAAGTTATTTTATTAGCAGTACTTAACCATATTATAATATTCAGTACCTAGTTAGTTAGTTGGGGTTTAGTCTAAAAAAATTTTAAACGTGCTAATGTATTATATTTTAATTTTGTAGGGAGCGTCGGAAGGAACACCCCGGCGGGGCCGGCGGCAAGACCAAGCACTCCGGCAAGGGCACCTTCAGCAGCAAGGAGAGCATCATTACCTCGCACATCAGCTGCGCGCTCTTCCATTCCCAGGACTGCTGCACCTCCTGTTGCCGTAGCCTCAGCCCCAGCCAAACGACCTTTAACCCCAGGTCCCAAACCCAAGGGTAAATCTCCTGCACCACCTGCTAAAAAGGCAAAGAAGAGCCCAGCCTCTGTTTCCCCCAAGAAGAAGAGTCCTCCAAAAAAGAAAACTCCAAAAACGACTCCTAAAACTTCTAAGCGCTCACCCTCTACACCAAAGCGCTCACCAGGGCCTTCCAAGGCAAAACCATCATCTGCGCAATCGCAGAAGAAGAGTTCACCAGCAGTGCCAAAGAAAGCAACTCCTGCTAGAAAACCAGCCGCGCCGAAAGGAAAACCTACACCTGTGGTTGGAGAGCATCGTATGGTTCGACGAAGTTCACGCTCTCGTGATGCGCCCTTGACTGGAGGATCACCTACTTCGCGCCCCATTATTGTCGACAAGCGTCGAACTAGTGGTGGGTCACAAGGAAGTGAAGGAGGTGAAGGGGGCAGCTGGTTCCGAAGGAATTGCATCATTTCATAATGAGGGTAAATCCTTACCACATTTATTTTTCACGCTACTTTCAATTCTCATCACTCATCAACTTAATAATTCACATGATTTTCTAAACCAAAGTTAATGAAAACCTTAGTTCTAATTATAATTAATTATGCCCCTAGGCGCTAGGCCTAAGTACTCAAAATATACTTACTATTATTTAACGTTTGAATAATAAGATCACAAATACGTAAAAATTCGTTAGTTGTAGTGTTTAGCTTAGTAATAAGTTTACACGCAGACGCATGCAATTTACAGTTTGCAAAGGTCACAATACAACATAATAGTTTTTGCCCAGTTCATCCCAACAGAATACGTAATGCAACATGTATGCTCAAGTTGTTCTCACTCTCACTGAGTAGTTAATAGCTCAATTATATAAGAAAAGTAAATGTCTCTATTCTATAATTATTAGACTTGTTACGTTTACATTGAGTACAAAATATAATTATGAGACGGCAATGGTAATAACATTGAATGCCATGTTTGGTTTAAGTGGTAATCAAGTGTTCAAGTTTACAAGTGCCTGATATTCTTAACTGAAATTAGTTAATAGAGTGAGAATTGGTTTATGCTGATACTCAATTAGCATAGCTGTTAGCAAGTATGTTTTAATTGCTAGGTTCTGGCATGGGCTGGGAATAGATAGAGATTGGAGTTGGTTTCCCTCTTAAGTTAAAGTTAAAGTTGGTCAATTATATTTATTAAGTTGAAAATATTTAATTAAGGAGATTTTCAGGGGCCTGTGCAAAAGTTTGTTTCTTGATAGATTGATAATTTATGAAGGCAAAGGCAAATGCATGACATTTATACATTGTTGTGACGCACATTATATTTATATTAATCTTACAATTAGCTTTATTTTAATTTTAAGGGATGACTCGGGAGGTCCAACTAACAAAAATATAAAAAAGTAACAAATAACACATGACATTTACATATTACGGCTTTTAAATTTTGAAGTTTTTAACCAAATTCTCTAATAGTAATTTTTAATTCGATACGGTTTCTAGTTTTTTAGTATTAATATTCACTACTGCCTTTCCCTCCCGAATCTTACCCACCCAGTGTTCTTATCTATTGTTGTAATATTTATTTCCTGTGTATTTTTGACTAAATCATTCATCACTCAAAGACATGTACAAATTTTACGGAAATATACAAACAAATAAAATGTTACAATAGATCTAAAATATATTTGGTTTTAGATTTTATTTTATTTGCAAGGGTACGTAAGAATAGAATTGGCGAATTGGAAGAAAAAGTTCAGTAGTGCTAAATTAACGAGAATGTTTGACATTGGCAGGCACAGGCAGACGCCAGAATTGGTCATTATGTGGCTATGCCCTGCCAATGCCAATGGTGTAACGTAATGTAGTGTGAAGTGAACCAAAACCGAAATACCCGTATATTTCTGTTTCGGATTCTGCTACTACTGCTGCTTTCACTTCACCCCTAGGAAAGGCAAAGGCTGATGCAGCACTCTACAATGTATGTTTAAAAACAAAGAAGAGAAAGAGAAAAGGAAATTGAATGAGAATGTGAATGGGAAATGGAGATTAGGATTCAGGCAGTTGAGTTTAAAGTGGAAACAGTGCAATGCAGCAAGGGATTGACTGACTGAGTGACTGACTGACTTTTCCTTTGATTTCACTAACCCTTTATTTGAAAACAAGCACTTATTGTCGTCACCAGACGTTGGCTCCTCAAGATCTATGGACGTCGTTGGCTTAGCCACTCTTTTATCGCAATCGCCCTACGCCCTAGCCCTAGCTCTATATTCATTCAACTGCATTAAATAGGGACAGGCCAACCAAAGCTAAAGCAAAATAGTCCTAGTCCAACCTAGTCTAGTTCATTTTCTTCCAAAATAATTCCGTGGTTTGGCATTGGTCTGCATTTACTTTGCGTTCTTCTTCAATAAACTCAAATTGTTTCTTGAGATTTTTCAATTTTGCTTGCTACAGGCAAAGCTAGATGAAAGGAATTGAATCTAATTTTCATAAATAAGTTTTTTACGCCAATTTGCCTTCGTTTATTCTCTCATCTTTATTTTTGCAATTTTCTAAGACATGGTAAAATTTAGTTTAGTCGGAAATGATTTCTTTTTGCAAATAGCCACGCAAAGAGTGCAATTGACGTGGAATGATGAGCTCATGCTATGCAATGCAATGCAGAAAAACTAAGAAAAAAATAAAGGAAAAAATACTCTGGTGGGTAATGTATTTATCGGTTCTAGTCTGCAAATATTTTCAGAGAAAGCACGTGCTATGTACTTTCTTATTCTTAGCCGCCAAAAGAAAAGTGCACATTCTTGTAACGTAACCTCCTGAGTTGAGTCCTTGTGGTTAAAATAATAGACTGACGAGATGACAAGACACTTTCCTCAACATTAGACTAATAATAGAGAGAGAAAGGGGAAAATCCTCTCTGTCGGTCTGTGTGTATAAATAATGTGTGCTTAGTGTGAAGAACTTGAGGAAATGCGTTAGATTCTCATTTCCCACAGTTAGAGTTACATGCGGCAGCGGGTTCGCCTGCAGCGGCCTGGCCTATCCATATTTTTATACGTTACTACATTCNCTATCCATATTTTTATACGTTACTACATTCATTCAAGTGGAACATTTAGTGGTGAAAATGTATTTTTCTTTCCGCCTTCACCAGCCGCAAGGGAACATTTCAATGCGAATGCGAATGCGAAAAAACTTTCTACGAGCGAGCGAAAGAGTGAGGACCAATTTAGAAAAGAAAAAGTTTATTTTTCAAAGACGACTCAACTCAATGATGAGTGCAGTTATACTTCGTAACTAGTCAGTCTGAACCGAACCGTATTGCTTTGCATCTACTGCTTGCTACTGTCTCACCTCCTTAGTCATAGTCTATAAGCAAAGCAAAAGTAAAACTCTCATGGTTAGGCTAGATAGAGTTCTAGTCAGTTTCTAACTAGAGAAGTTTTAAGTGGTCCTCTAATTCTAGCTACAGCTAGGCAGAATGTGAATGTGGCAATGGGTCGAAAACTAAACTTATTCCTACTTTTGTTCAAAAACATCGCTTCAGCTAACCAAAGAAAATTGTGATGACAATGCGAGCTTTATACACTGGCACTATTTGTTCTCGACTTTTTTTGCCGTTTTCGCCAATTTTTCATAAGATGTTTAAATTTTGTTCACTTTATGGTCATTTTATACATTTTTCTTAGGGTTTCCAGTATTATTCTATAAGAAATATAGAAACTGTGACCTGCGCTGCGCGTTTGATTCACAATTTCGTCGTACAATACAATTAGCGCTTTTAAATTTTGAATTGGCCATACAACTTTAATTTCACTTTGCTAATTAAGAATGACATATACATCTTACCTGTAAGCTAAAGCTAAAGCATAAAAAGTGCACAGGGAGTTAGACAATGAACAAGATGAAAGAAATGGCAAGAAAAGCAAAGCACCAGCACTACAACATGAGGAAGCTGTCTCTTAGAAATTAGCCTTCGTTAGTAGCTCTTAGCTTGAGACACTAATTGCTAAATGCGAATCTAATGCAAAGTTCCTTCTTTCCTTAAATCGGCACAGACATGACGCTAAGTGGTTAACAGATTCGCTTTAGATTCAGGAAGTACAGCACTAGGCACTAGGCACTAGCAGCTCATCAGTCAGTCAGTCAAGTCAAGTCTGCATCCATATTTTATACATGCTTTTCAGTTTGAGTCTTGGGTCTTGACAGGGTTGGAGGCTTGGGGAAAGAGGAATGCACTTACTTATTAGTCTTGGGTAAACTAATTAGTAAAGTAGGGCTGTGAGTAAGATGCATGGAAAGAATTAAAGCAAGATTCACAGCCCACTGACAACTCAAACAAACCTGACTAAATAATTAATTCCATGTCCTGTCCTTCCTCATGCTGGGCTGCCTGGAATGCACTTACTTATTAGTCTTGGGTAAACTAATTAGTAAAGTAGGGCTGTGAGTAAGATGCATGGAAAGAATTAAAGCAAGATTCACAGCCCACTGACAACTCAAACAAACCAGACTAAATAATTAATTCCACCATGTCCTGTCCTTCCTCATGCTGGGCTGCCATGGTATAAAATATTAGACAGAATGCCGAAATGCTTCTTAAGAACAAGACAATTTGGAAAGCGCTAATTTCCTTTGACAGCCTTAGCCATCAGGCCGGGCTCTTCAATAATTTGGCCAATTTGTCCTAAAAATCTACAAGATTAGGCAAGCAGGTCATCTGCTGCCCATGTATTAAAACCAAAAATATCCCAGTAAATGCAAAAAACTTTTACTGTACTGTACCTCAACGCAAGATGAATTTCATCTCTTTTTTCTTAAAGATTTTCGTAGAAGCTTTGCCTTAGGCCGATTCGGTCGGACCATAAAAACTGCAGTAGTGCTAGGCTAGTACCCAGTTCCTATTTGCATTCATGAGAGGGTAGAGCACACAGTTTGCATCCACACTTTGATGGATGATAAAAACACGTGTTCATTTTCCAAACAGTGAGTCAAAGTCAAAAATTGAATTAGTGCTCCTACATGGGATCCATATTTAATGCACACTTGTCTTCACTGTCAGGGGAAACATCATGGTCATAAAATATTATGTACATTGTTCTCTCAAGAAAGATGCACTACGCGCTGCGCTGCTGCTGTAGCTGAATTTATTAATCAGCCTTTCTCAGCATTATAAACTTTATACGTAAAACTAAGCAAGAAGCTCAAGAAGTTATTATATTTTACCCGGTTTGGCTAATACCCGCAAGAATTCCAAGGAAAACACCCTTTATGCTAAAGTTCCTTTGCTGCTATGCTTATGCTTATGCTATAATTAATGATGATGACTTGATTGATATTTTGGCAAAGAAAAATCACAAAATAAAATTCTGAGAACCCAAGGGCAATCTGTCAATGGAAATTAAATTGAATTAGTGCTCCTACATGGGATCCATATTTAATGCATACTTGTCTTCACTGTCAGGGGAAACATCATGGTCATAAAATATTATGTACATTGTTCTCTCAAGATGCACTGCGCGCTGCTGCAGCTGAATTTATTAATCAGCCTTTCTCAGCATTATAAACTTTATACGTAAAACTAAACAAGAAGCTAAAGAAGTTATTATATTTTACCCGGTTTGGCTAATACCCGCAAGAATTCCAAGGAAAACACCCTTTATGCTAAAATTCCTTTGCTGCTATGCTTATGCATATGCTATAATTAATGATGATGACTTGATTGATATTTTGGCAAAGAAAAATCACAAAATAAAATTCTGAGAACCCAAGGGCAATCTGTCAATGGAAATGCATGGCAAGCATACTAGACATTTTTCTTTGAGACTCGCAAACCCTTTCGGGAAGCCAAGAACCTTATGCTACTACAATCTTGATGACGATCATTAATTATTTTGCGAGTAGCCCATCTTCTCCTTGACAAGGTAGATCATTCGTATTCGTCCGTTTGCAAATAGCCTTTAGCATGCTAAAGCTTTAGCATCAGAACCGACTTCTAAAATTAGCATTTGTGGTATACTCATTGAATCATATCAAAAAACAAACTCTTGGAGGTAGACTGATTAAAAAAATTTAAAATAATATTTTTAGAGAATGCATATGTAGTATGTGCATAGGCAAATTTGACCGGTATGGCATTTGTTGCAACCTCTGGTTAAAAATTCCATTGTACATTGTTGCAACTGCAAGCACAGTAGTTTTGTTTGAGACTCGCAAACCCTTTCGGGAAGCCAAGAACCTTATGCTACTACAATCTTGATGACGCTCATTAATTATTTTGCGAGTAGTAGCCCATCTTCTCCTTGACAAGGTAGATCATTCGTAACCGTCCGTTTGCAAATAGCCCTTAGCAAGCTATAGCTTTAGGATCAGTACCAAGTTCTAAAATTAGCATTTGTCGTATACTCATTGAATCATATCAAAAAACCTACTCTTGGAGGTATACTGATTAAAAAAAAATTAAAATAATATTTTTTAGAGAATGCATATGTAGTATGTGCATAGCCAAATTTGACCGGTATGGTATTTGTTGCAACCTCTGGTTAAAAATTCCATTGTACATTGTTGCAACTGCAAGCACAGTAGTTTTGTTGAGTGAGTGCGAAGTGATTAATGTTCATAAATGTATCAAGAGAAGAGATGCTGCGCTGAGTCAGTACAGTATACGGTCCGGTCTGGTCCGGTCCGTTCAGTATTGAATTGAATTGAGCAGATCTTTTACAATAATAGGTAATGGCAGGTAAGAAATGGATATCGGAGCCCTGCTGAGTCAACCAATGAGAAAAATCATTAATCTTTCATTAAAAACTCGCCATTCGGTTCTTTAGCCTTTAGCTAGCTGCTTGCCGGTATTTTCATCCCACACTCGGACATGAACACGACTAGAATTTTTTTATGCATTGCCATGAACTTTACTGTGAAACAAAAGATCTCTAGGTATAAGGCCTTCCTAATCATCAGTTGCAAATTATTAAAAGAAGCTAAGCTAAGGTATACATGGTAAAAATTATATAATGCCAAGGGTACAGATTACAGTTACAGAATAGGTTCCCATCCCACGTGTGTTCCATATAATTAACATTGGATTTCGTTTCGTTTTCGAGTTCAAATCAATTCTTTTGTTCACCACCAGTTTCACCTTGCATCTTTTGGTTTGTTTAATGATACGATATTATCCAACAATGACTTGCACTTGGATGTTAACACCCAAACCCGGACCATTATTATCAATATTCCTTATATGGAATAGATGACCAGCATGATACACTCATTGTTGGCTTGCCTCTACTCATTCTCCACTCCATTACGCAACCTGTCAACACTTATTTTATTCTTTTCTTGGTGGAAGTCGTCCAAAACGCCTTCCGTTTCCATTAGTTTAAATGAAGGTGACACGAAATAAATAAAAAATGTATTGTGTGCTGATATATTAAAATTCTAGCTGAATATTCAAAGTTCTATATGAATTTTCTACGAATTTTCAGAAAAAATTCCTATGACTTTCAAGTAAAAACTTTTCCCATAGTCCGTAACGTATTAAAATGGCCAATATCCCTCAAGTACTTTGACTCGGTCGAAAAGAAAGATCGGATTTATCGATAACATTAAGTTTCCGTCTCATTACTCCCAAGCCGCCTAGCGCCTAGCCTAGCCT
>WJEZ01002526.1:0-13248 GCA_009869925.1 Thalassaphorura encarpata | reverse complement strand
ATCTTGTATTTCTTTATTTCAATTTTTAAATCAAGTTAAGATAATCAAATGTTCAAAATGTGTTTGCTTTAACCCTAAGCCAATTCAACCTAGTAGTTCTAATTCACCCAAGGGGTCAAGTTTAATAAAATAAATAGGGAAACCACTTGATTAAGCGACTGAGAGAGATAGTGTAAACGGCTTCATCTCATCAGATTGATGTGCTTAGTGCTTAAGGCTTTGACTTGAATGCCAACTGGTTATTTTAAATCATAAGGAGGTGGGTTAGAGAAACCACTGCTAGAGCTTCAATATCGGGATCGCGTGAATTTTCTTGGTAAAGAAAGACTGACACTGACTAACCTTTATTTACGAATTGAAAAGATATCGCTCGTTTGGCTCTGTAGAGTAGTTTGTAAGAACTAAAAACAAATGAGCCATCTCGCAGATATAAGTATAATACGTAAATGAATTTCGCTTGTGTTAATTCACATTTTTGAACCAGAATCCTTTGTTTTATCCGACTCGGAACCGGTCTGATGGAGTCGTTCCGAGTCGGTGAACTTTCTCAAATTTTTATTAGCAGAAAGTAATATCGTGAAACCTGTTATGGTTTAATTCTGAAAATCCAGTGTTAGCATAAGAGAAACAAGGATGGGTACCTTCACCTTAGAACTGGAAGCTATAAAAGCTGCATTTGAGTCTTTTGGACGTTGCACTCTTCTTATAGTTCCCCTTCGATTCTTGACCAAACACCAAATAATGTTGAAATTACTATTTTTGAGTATTGTCTTGACTGTTGTCAAATCTGAACAAGACCATGTTCACGACACGGTTCTCCATCATTCTCATTCCGATTCTCACAAATACTTTGACAAAGAACACGTCCACACTCATAAAGAACCACACCAAGTAGTCCAACACGAATATCTGACTGCCTTCCAAACTTACTCCAGAAATTTGCTAAAACAATCAAATTATTACGACGCCTATGAAAAGACGGGCGTCGTTTCGTACTGTACTTTCACGGTGGGTCATCTTTTGGCCAATATTAATGAGCAGCCATTCAATGTTCGATCTGCGGGTATTGCCAAAGCACTTGAACTACCACGCGAAAATATAAGTGCGGCTTATTCTGCAATTCTTGACAGTTTCTTAGAGGTATGTTACTTTATGTTGTATCTGAAACAGTTTGAAAATCGATTTTATACATTATGAAAATACTACTTTTTGAACAATCAGGATCCAGCAGTGAAGGGGAGCAGTACGCTTTATGTTCCGGACAGTAGTTTTGCCCTTGGACCCAACTTTAAGAATTTGCATACTGTTGCAGATGTATTGCCTCTTTATGGAAATTCTGCAGCTTCCAGCTACATCAATCGACAAATAGGACTTCACACTTCTCATGCCATAGTAGATCGACTTGTCCCTCATGGTAAGAATTCAGCGCAAAATGGATCATATCCTATTTTTACTGAGAGTTTCTCTATATTCATATTATATTCTAGATCCCTTCAACGCAAGTGCTGCTGGAGTATTTGGAAATACATTTTACTACAAAAACAATTGGAAAGTTCCATTCACTTCAGTAGGAGAAAAACCTTTCTATACCGATGAGAAGGAAGTTCAAGTTCGAACTTTGGAAGTCACAGGAACATTCCCATACGTAGAAACAGATCATTATTCTGCAGTAGCTATTCCCTTCGTTGGTGAAAGTAAGCAGATGATTTTTGTGAGGCCAAAGAAGTCCATCCAGGAGTATTTGTTATTGTGCGTTGACGATATTTTTACAAGTAAGGGGGACCTCGGCCAGTTGGTACAAGAGATTAGTCCGAGTGCAAGTACCCTATTTGAATTTAGTACTCGGCAGAAATTATCAAGCCCAATTGGATGCGGTATGATTTTCTTATACACAGCCTTGTTTAGCTAGCAATTATGGATTAAACATTCTTATTTTTCATTTTATTAGTTGGCAGGAACTGAGACTTCATGTTGTGGACGCCCGGATCCAGGTGAAACAGTTGACCCTGCTGTCCGGCATTATGTTCAACCTATTGTTCAGGTTTTGTCAGCGAGACTTTCACCTGAAGGATACGAATTGGCGGTGGCGAATGGTTAAATTAATTTTGCTCTGAAATTCTAATGCATTTACTTATTACACAGGAGCCCAAGTCAACAAGGGTTATCCTCCTGAGGAAGGTCATGCAAAAAGTGAACAAGTGGTGGAAACGAATGCTCAAACGAAGGTCCCTGACATGGAGTTTAGGATTGAATCAGCAAAATACACCAGACAAGGTCACGACATGGGCGTGGCTGATTTTGTTGTGAATAATCCATTCTTCATGTATCTTCGAGATAATGTTTTGGGTCCTGTTTCGTACACTGCTGTTCGCTCAACTTTTGACATTTCTCTGCCAGAAGAACTTCCCAAAGCCCGTCATCATGAGATTGATATTTCGACAAGCTTCTCTGAGGAATGCAAATTTCGTCGATGGAACTGTCATGAGCGTCACTGAAAATTTGAGCATGAAAATGAAACAAATTCCAAAATCAAGTTTTCTGTTGATTTAATTCAAGCTTAATTATTCGAGGCAATAAAATGACACTCCTTCATACTGGGGCAAACCGTCGACAACTTGTTTCTTGAATTAACTTCAATGCTGACAGAACAGAATCTTTGGGACATACTTGTCTGTGAGACAGAAGAAAGAGATTATAATTGTGTTTTTGAATCCAATTACGTTTCCGTTGAATATACTGTAGACAAAAATAAGAGAACATGTTCCTCTCGTGCAAAATGAATGTATGATTTTAATTCTAATCTCAAAGGCAGTACATGTTGCAGTTACGCAATCTAATGCGTGCCAGAAAATATAAGCTCATTTTGTCCTGTCCAGTGAGCAAACCTCTAATTCATTTGTGGAAGAACCTAGAAGATGAGACAAAAAACGTTAACAAAGTTACGAGCTGGAAAACCAGTGAATTGCCGGTAGAGTTTGATGATTATGATTAATACAAAAGAGATTATTTCCTAATATTGAATACGTGGTTGTCACTGTCACTGCGGAATTATACTTTTATCAGTAGAAATGGACATGACAAGTACAATCAATGAATGAATAAACACTTGAAGCAGAGAATAGAATAGCTGCGAAGGGATTATGCCAATGAGTCACACAAATAAAAGTCATTACGATTCTCTAAATACAAATTACCGGCTGGGAAACCTACTATAATTTAGAAAAATATGACCTAGTTTTGGATTAAAAACTATCATGTCTGTGGGTACAAATATATCATTTGAATTTATATATTCATTTATTTATACATCAAACTCACCATTTTTTCGTGGTCAGCTTAGCAGGTGTCACTATAGGCTAATCTCTTATCCTTTTGAGAACAGATGTTTTCGAGCTTGATAGTATACATAATCAAATTAACTGAGGATTGAAAGGAATTCTATTATTTTATTTTGATTGCAGGTTACTAATATATTCCTGGATAAGCGTAGGACAGCAAGCAGCCACTGAATTGTCTCAAATCATTAATCTGTTAATACCAACGTGTTGTTTAATCAAATTATTAAATGAGACTTTGTTAATCCTCTTTGGGCATACCAGTAGAGCACCTAGTGCTAATAGCATTAAAATAACATGATTATTTTTGTTTTTGCATGCATGCATTCATGTTCATATCAATCACACATTGATTCAACACTCTCAGACCTCACGTTTCCTGCACGTATCACGTTGCAGTCGAGCCGAGTTAGTTGCAATTGCCGTCAATTTATTGTAACATGCGGGCTCGTCAAGCGTGTGATATTGAATTACTAGTATAGTAAGTACTGGTACTGGTATATTATTGCCCATAAAAAGTAGGAGTACATCTCCACTCATTTCTATCCTTGAATTCACTCCTTCACTCGACCTCCAGCTAAGAGAAGTTCACTTCCAGCCAGCTCCAGCCTTTGAGTAATATTTTACAAAGTGCATCAGCTTAACTCTTTTGTGTTGTAAATCTCAACCTGCAAATTATATTTATTCCATTTGTTCTATTGGAAGTAAAACAAAAATCTAAGGTAAGGTAAATTTTTCTTCATATTTTGAGTCCTTAGTTTTCATTGTTCCCTTGAAGAGTAAAAAAAGTATGGTGAACCTAAAATGAAGGTACTCATTACTCACTAGTACCTACTATACGAAGTATAACGCGTAGTGTATTCTGTCGCTTATATAATAGAGAGGCGTGACGGGCTTCCTGCCGGTGAGACTGACTGTGCGGTGTGCTGCACATTTGCACCTACTTTGCGGTAGCTAGGCTTGTACATTTCCAAATTAGTTAGCATTCTGTCACGTCATGTCAGCACTAACTAAACTACGGTCTGTCAATCCACGTGCAAGCTACAGGTTGAGCGAACAAACGCTAAGCTGCTGATTGGAATTTGCTAGTCAAATAATTCAGTTTCATTCGATGAACTGATAGGGCATTTAAAGTATTTTCGATTCACTATCTATTGGGGTAATCCGATTTTGGGTTTGGAATGACGAAATCATTCATGTGTCCTTGTAGATGACCCGATTTCAGTGGTATCCATCACAACTTGGAAACCTGAGCATAAATGGATGTCAATACGAAATATTTCAATGCACATCCTAATTTAATACGTAAGGAAACGACACTGAAAGCCAGCATGAAGTAATGATATGGCAATTTTGTCAAATGTCAGAGAACGTCTTAAAAGTAAATTCTATCAAATCTTCCAAAAACAAGAACTGATCGTGTTTTGTTTTCCTTTCCTCCACATTTTCTCAAAATAAGTAATCTTAAAATTCTTAACCTGATTAAACCGGTTCTATGATTGCACTTCATGATTTACGTGAGTAAAGTGATTATGCTTACTCAATTCCATAAATATAATCTTATTTTTAAGCAGCACACTTGTAGTCAGATTATGATTAAGTGATTTACCTACATTGTCAAAGCCAAATTTGCATTGCATATTGCAGCAATGAACTTGACCCAGCTCTTTAGTCAAATCCACTCGTACTTCTATAGTCATACAGAGCAACGTTTCCCTCTAATTTGAGCTTGGCAGTCTCCACAATCACTTCAGTCTCAGAATTTCATTCAGATTTTATTTTCGGGATTATAACATAACACACAAGGTGAAATCCCCCAATGAGAATGCACGAATCGATTTGGCATGCTCCCATATTCTAGTATCTCGTCCCAGTCTTTTTCGGTTTTCTCGGCAACTCCTTACAAAATGCAAACCCGGAGTGTGCTCGTGCCCAGCTCGTGTTCAAAAGACTTTTGTCCCTAGAGAACGGAAGAACCTCTATTCCCTTTTCCTTGTACGTAATCACCTTCAAAAGTACAAATATCTCTACACCGCATTACTAACGAAATAGGTCTTGTCCAGTTTCTTTTAGTCATAACAATTTCACAATTTAACCGCACTTGCAGTTTACTGTGCTACTTTTAACAGTGGACTTATTATTTACACCCAATAAAAATAAACTTGACGTACGCAGTCAACTTGAGACGAGACGGGTAGTTTTCCAGATTTGACTGCCCATTAACACACAAGTCCTCTTTTCTTATTTAAAGATATCTCCCACATTAAGATTTCGCCAACCCTTACTAAAACGTCTACCATTAACTAATACCTGGCCCTTCTCATCCTTGACCTTGATCTTCAATACCTTTGTGTCTCATCGATCCTTACACCAGTCTGCACTGAAAAAAGAGAATTCATCCGCATTCTCAACTTCACCCAAATCGCTCGTATATACAAGGAAACCCCAAATATCATCGTGTTCTCCTGCTGATAATTTAATTTCTTACTTCAACTCCAAATCGAAAATGGTTTGGTACACTGCATTTGACGGACAAGTAGATCCAGCGGTAAAGCCGAATTTGATTTGAAGATTTAGTATGTAATTTATTTCAACTAACAAAATGGATTTATTGTATTTTTATTAGATGGCAAGTGGAGATCATGTTCCCCAGGAACAAATGAGGGCTGCTAACATGGAGAGCTACTTGGACCACATGTGTGCTCTCGATATTGACTCTAAGGCCCCCAGACATAGACTTTCTGGAATCGTTTGTACCATCGGACCTGCCTCAAGTTCAGTTGACATGTTGGAAAAGATGATGGAAACTGGAATGAACATTGCTAGAATGAATTTTTCTCATGGCTCTCATGAATATCATGGACAAACTGTAGCTAATGTGAGGAAAGCTGCAGAAAATTATTCGATGAAATTGGGAATGAAATTCCCTTGCGCTATTGCGTTAGATACCAAGGGGCCCGAAATTCGAACCGGGTTGTTGAGTGGGGTAAGCTGATTAATTTTTAAAACAATTCTTTTTTCCCGAAATAAACTCATTTATAATATTATCTAAATTGAATTTGATGCAGGGAGCTTCTGCAGAAGTTGAGATGAAGAAAGGTGAAAAAGTCAACGTCACCACAGACCCTGCATTTGCAGAAAAATGCTCTGCAACTGACCTCTACGTCGATTATGCCAACATTACAAAAGTTGTTAAGAGAGGAAATCGTGTCTTTGTGGATGACGGTCTGATTTCTCTAGTTGTTCTGGAGGTTGGAGCTAGTAGTTTAATCTGCGAGATTGAGAATGGTGGAATGTTGGGAAGTCGCAAAGGTGTGAATTTACCAGGTGTTCCTGTTGATCTTCCTGCCGTGTCAGAGAAGGATAAGTCAGACTTCAAGTTTGGAATTGAACAAGGAGTCGACATGGTTTTTGCTTCTTTTATTCGTAATGCTTCTGGAGTTCGGGAGATCAGACAGATTTTGGGTAGGGATAGAATTTTAAATGTGTACATAACTTCATGGTTAACTGTTATTAATTTTACGTCTTTTCCCCACTCATCCTACAGGTGAAGCAGGCAAAAATATTTTGATCATTTCAAAAATTGAAAATCATCAAGGAGTAGAGAATTTGGATGAAATCATTGAAGCTTCCGACGGAATCATGGTAGCTCGGGGGGACCTTGGGATTGAAATTCCCCCAGAGAAGGTCTTCTTGGCACAAAAGGCTATGATTTCTAAATGCAATAAGGTGAGTGGAATTTTTTATTCAAGGTTGCTATTACGAATGCTAACTTGTCTTATTAACTTTTCATAACATGTTTTGTATTTTTCTCAGGCCGGTAAACCAGTAATCTGTGCGACTCAAATGTTAGAATCCATGGTGAAGAAACCAAGACCGACAAGAGCTGAAGGTTCTGATGTGGCCAATGCTATTCTGGATGGTGCGGATTGTGTGATGTTGTCCGGTGAAACAGCCAAAGGAGACTATCCACTTGAATGTGTAATACAAAATCGCTTCAAAAATCGCTTCTAGCTCACTTTTACAAACTTTAACTATTACTTTTTTAGGTTCGCACAATGGCAAATATTTGCAAGGAAGCCGAAGCAGCTCTTTGGCACAAACAACTTTTCACCGACCTTGTCAACAAAGTGAGTATCATTTTTGTACTGAGTAAACTTAATTAGACAAGTCCTTGCAATTTTGTGTGTGTCTCTAAATTCCGAGTTAATCTGGTGTGTTTTTCCAGGTAACACTTCCAGTGGACACCCCACATACAATTGCAATTGCTGGGGTTGAAGCTTCTCACAAATGCCAAGCAGCAGCTTTTATTGTTATTACAACAACAGGGCGATCTGCCCACTTGGTTTCGAAATATCGACCACGGTATGTCTAATGAGCTATCCTCGATTATAATTATCCGTTCAGGAAAAAAACTATTTTTATTTATTCTTTTCTGGTTGTAGTTGTCCAATTATTGCAGTCACTCGCTCGGACCGAGTTGCAAGACAATGTCATCTGTACCGTGGAATTTTGCCCATTCAATACGAACGTAAGATTTTGAATTCTAAAAATTATTATAGACATTTTCCTCCAATACTAATAATTGCATTTTACTCGAACAAAACAGAACCAATTAATGGTGATTGGATGGAGGATGTGAATCAAAGAGTAAAGCACGGAATGGAATACGCCAAGAAACGTGGAATGGTCAAGGTTGGTGAACCCATCATTGTTCTCACAGGATGGAAGGCTGGATCTGGTTTCACCAATACTATGCGTATTGTTCATGTTGAATAGAAAATGAGTAAAACAAGTGAAAACCGATTAAGTAATTATCCTAAACAAAGTACAGTAGGCGTGCTAGAATCTTCACAAATTGTTAACGATTCAATCCATTAAAATCAAGGGTACAACTATTACTATTAGATTGATTATAATAACGCAGTCGAGCCTCGAATTTTGGTGATAATAGAAAAGTGAGATCAAAGAGAGAAATCAACAATATATTTAAAATTCGAAACGTAAGGTAAAAAGTATTAAGTTTGTCCAAGTGGATGGGATGAGTAGCATACTATTTAGCACTAAGAATTTACGTCTCCAGCATCAAATAAAAAATAAACTACTAACGTTGACAGTACTTCTAATTTCGAAATTTATTTCTAACTTCGTGTGTTTCCAGAAAACGTTCCAATAATGGGCTATCGAACTTTTTCGCGTAAGAATATCTGCATTGTGTCCCCTTCAAGTCCGATCTTAACTACGATCATAGGCATTTCGTATAATGATGATGAAATACTCGTAATAAGACAAGACCAATCCACACAATACCATTAAGTTTTAGGTTTTTTATTTGGTTTTTTGATTTTTTTTTGTTTTAAAAAAAATTACATACAAAAATGTTTTCTACAAATTAGGCCAAACTAAATACCACTAGGGCAGTCTTTTAAATTTTGTCACTCGCTACAGATTGCATTCGCATTAACATTTTTTTTATATATTTTATAAGGTACACCGGCTACAAACTCCATCCTCGAATAGATTCTCCAAATTAAATTTCATAAATTTATAAGGTACAAATTGGTTCAGCGTGAAAGACACGTGTAAGATGAGAACACTTGTCTGAAACACGCTTTGGGAAAAACTTAATTAAACTGTCGTAAAAAATTCTGTGAATATTAACATAATAATAGCATAAATAAAATTTCATCTTAAACTAATAGAGTGAAGTGGTTTAACGAAAGTGATGTCAGTTACGTTATGCTTCACAGAAGATCATTTCACTACGTTCAGTCAGTTTTCAAAATAAATACTAAATCAACCGAGTCTAAACTAAAGTGGACATCGCAACTTCTGCATCTTGACGTTAGTCATAAGCATGCGAGGAAGGAAAGCTTTTTCTTTACAATCAACCGCCAGCATTCCAGTAAAGTAAAATTAAATCCAGTTGGTGACATCCTCGAGAACATAGGAAAAATATAAAGACTTCGTCTCATCACAACTGTACAAATTTAAATCTTCAGTCCGATCATGCGATTTCCGCACGGAATTTTACATTCCAGCACCTGTACGGAACAAAACAAAAATTAATTAATCACACTCAAGAAATTCAGAAGCCTGGTTTTAAAGTAGAGAATTTTATCAATTATGTGGAGTAAACTACTACAGCTTAAACGAGGCAATAAAAATAACTCAAATAAATTAGTCCACACGCTCAAAACCGGGCTAACTATTTCACTCAAATTAATAAAAGCTTGGAATTTATAAAATAGCTCGAATTATAAACATGTAGTATTTACTCCAATTTAAACATGCAAAAAATCCAATATCTTAAATTAAAAATCTTGGCACAATTAGTACGGCCTCTTGTTTCCATTCATGAAGACGAGATTTGATTGTGATTTGAGGTCTGTTGAATAATTCTTTGTTTGAAGTAGACAGCCGCAAATTTTATGAATGACGGTCCTTCATAAGATCTTCAATTGTGATTTATGATCGAGTTCAATTAGAGATCACTGATGACGTGAATAAATATAATCCAATCCAGTCGAATGTGTTCAAAAAGAGGCCTTACTAAATGTTGGCTCTAATCCGAATTTTTGAGTTTCGAATTAGATGCAAAGATGTAAAACATCAAGCAAACTCACCGATGCATATCTTGAAAATTTCTACCTCCTAGCTTCACAGCCTTTAAAAAGGAGTGAAAAAGTGAATGAACTATTCTCCAAGCTATAAACGTCGCTCTTCAAATAGACTCACAAAGGAAGGATGTTGGAGTGAGGTCGAGGATGAGGTTGTCAAGGGTAGGAAGGTAAAGGATTTCGAATTGCTTGCTGCACAAGATTTTCGATTCCGAGAACCGCCCGCTTCCTAGGGGGTGCAAGGTCTCGTAACGAGAGCTAGGCTAAACCTTAGGTTGTCCTTGCCCGTTCTCCACAAAAGACTCTTCACAGCTGACCCCCTCCACGTCTGTCTTGCGTCTCAATTCTTTCGAAGACTTCCTTGCCACTACGAACGAATTTTATTCTTCTTCCATTCAAATTTCCCTTCCCTATACCCCTTTCCCCAATCTAAACTCAGGGGGATGGAAAGGAAAATTACTTCGAAAATGATCCCGATAAACGTTAAATCTGGAAACAAGTTCCACCCAGAATAGTTTTCTCAATTAATTTTTAGCCTCCAGAGGCCGTAAAACCAATATTTCTATTTTGACTTGAATGGGGAGAGGGAGGTGTACCTGTATCCAAAAAACATATAAGTAAATACGATGAGTGGACTGACTGGGGTCTGACTGGAGCAAAAATGTGCAAAGTTTCAGGCCAGGCCAAATACCCACTCAAGAACAAATTCAAAAAAAGAGATAACGACACAGTCCTCCTAAACTGATTCCAGAATTTTCAGATGGGTTGTTTTAAACTTGTTACTTGGTATGCTTCAAAAAGTTGCTTGTCCACTGGCTGTGCCGGGAGCATCTGCGGTGTCACACGCATCAAGGCTATCCACGGCAGCAGAGCCAGCTTCTCATCATGGCAGGAAGGACAGAGGCAGCAAGGTTCTTCCGAATGTGATTGAATTGAGGTAGGTTTGATTCTGATTCACGACTTCTTTCGTATTTTCTTGTCTAATGTCTATTGTAGAACTTAAAACGACTGTGTCTGTCTACTCAATTTTTATCGAACCTGTCCAACTATTAATATATCATTTCATTCATTCCAAATTACTACATTTTTAGTTCTAATACCAGATAAAATCAGGCTCAGTTTAATCTAAATCTAACATGCAAGTCCAATTGACTTCGATTCAGGCATAAGAATATTTTTAACCCTTCAATACTTTGGTGGCCACTACAATGACAGTGCAGTACCACCGCAGCAGGGCATATACGTATTATATAATCTTATGAATAATTGAATTATCATTAATTAAAAATCGAAATTCGCTAAGATCAACTACTAGTGAATTACTTAGGAAAAATTGTTTAAACTCAATGAACTTGTAGCAGCTTGTAGTTTTCTTCCGAAGTCAAAACAATATTAAGTGAGCTACCAAGGAGTTTGGAGTCTCAAATTGTCTTAAGTCCGGAAATTAAACTTAAAAATAAACCATTCATTCAATACACTTTGCACACACATTAATTGCACTAACACTAATAATACGCTTAAAATAAAATCATAACTTACGAGGATTATACTCGATCTGCATTTGATTTCCTGGGATGTTAACATGAGCTGTGAAGAAACGGCTTGGCACTTCATTAGGTTGAAGTCCAAATCGTGCTTGGACAGAGGGGTCAATTCCAGTCATAGCTTCTCCTTCGAGGGAAACACCCTCAAACCATTCTGGGATGTGGACATCCATTTGCCCAAAGGCGGAATTCATGGGTGGAAGAATGCATTGGAGGAATTCGCGGATGTTGGTTGCTACGCCTCGAAGACCCTGGATCATGATATTATTTTCTCTTGCAGCATCTCTCTCCTTCTTCAGCTGCTCTTTCTCGCGCTCCTCCCTTTCAAGTCTCTCTTGGAGTTCTCGAATAATCATATCTTTTCTAGCAGAATCTTCCTGAAGCTTCGTTAGTTCCTGCTTCTTGCGGTCACGGTTAGCCTTGGCTGCCTGTGCGTTCTTAACCGTAGGGTCAACTGCCGGGTCTTGCTCATACTTTTTAGGTTTCTTCTGTACTGACTTGTTTGATGTCGTACTACATGTTCGCTTTCGACCCCTGTAACAGTAAAAAATGAGTTAGAGTCAATGTCTTAAGATCTCTTAGACTTTAGATAATATTTGTAAAACTTTAAAATATGAAGCATACCTAATCGTGACAGGGCAAGGAAGATTGCTAAGAGTGGGTTTTACATCTTCCTCCTCTGGCGAGAATGGTGGAAGCGCCCTGGGGTAATGGGTTTCCTTCCTTTTATGTGAGGAAGTTGCAGTGGAAGATGCTGGTGTTTTTGGTGGTACTGGTTGAACCTTCATTGGAGCCACGACGTAATGAAGCTGTGGCATAACAGGTGTTGGTTGTGGGCAAATCAAGCTGGAAAGGTTCAGACTTGCTTGTTCTCCGAACAAAGCCTCAGATGTCATGCAAAGCAATTCGTTGGATGGATATTCTCCACCCTTCTCCTTTTTCCCAGGAAGAAGTAGATCTTCGTATTCGATTCCATCTAGGTCAAATGAAAGGTCAACACCAGTTAGCTCTTCGAATTCAGCCGCTTGAGCAACTGGACTTGTTGAAAAGGTATCTTCCGCCGCCAAATGTGCGACAGGACTCCCAATCTGGGACAGGTCGTAATGTGAGCTTTCCATTTCCATTTTTGTTGAATCGTCCAGCAATTCGTTAATGAAATCAAAATCGGTTCCGATATCGGCTCTTAAATTTTTATTTTCTGTTTTTTGTGCTTGATTGTTCTTAAGCATAAAGATCTCAAGCTGTAATTACAAAGATTCAACAGACTTTAACTCAAAGCGAAATTATTTTTCAGTACCCAAACTCATTCGAAGTAATCTTACCTCTTCAATGATGTTAATTTTGTGGCTCAGTGATGAACCGGTACTCGATGCAACTACTTCGTTCAAGTCTGGAAACACTGAAAAATAAAAAAATAATTTTTTAAAGAGTTCTTCAAATTCAAACTTTGATATATTACCTTATAATAATTTTAGTATTTTTTACTTTAACAGAATAAGGACTGAAACTCAATAAACTAGTGTTATTAAATTGAAATTATTGAACAGAAACTATCGTGCTACTATCATGCAGAATTACAACTTTCGTAATGGCGGAGGCTGTTATGCAGCATTTAATAGTGAAAAGCAATTCTGACTTCTGAGTAAAAAGGATGACTCATCGTCATACTATGCTCAGCTCACCTAGCCACCTCGCTCCTCACAACGCTCAAGGTGATTTGGGGTCGCTGAGCGGTCTACTGTACTGTCT
>WJEZ01002525.1:0-13248 GCA_009869925.1 Thalassaphorura encarpata | reverse complement strand
CTTCTGGGTCAGCGTACCATCCGGGGAAAACTGGATTCTGCTGTCCATTGCATAAGCTGACTACAGCAGCAATTGCCAAAAGAATTGTAAACTTTAACATCATGAAGTGCTCACTAGAACTTTCTGGTTTATGTTAATTTCTCCTTGTAATTTAAAAATTATAAAAGGTTTTTCGTAAGAAAATGTGTAATTATAAGCGTCACAATATTACAAATGAGAATAAATGTGACGGGACGGGGTGAAGGAACACTTGGACGTGATTGAAATAATTTTAACTACAGCTGAGTTCTATAGTAGACGCATAAGAACACCCAGGTTGATAACTGATTGTCATTCTTGTAACAAGAGTTTTATCATGAACCAATTGACAGTTTTGAGTGCACCCACGTGCTATATAAACCTACCATGAGAAAATCTGCTCGTTTTAATTACACTTGAAGTAAACTCTTGAAGAATTTCCATGAGTTCCATGCATGGGAAAATCTATTGAGTTTCAATGTGGATATTGTTTGCCGTTCAGACATAGCACTTTTAAAACGTTCGTCAGTTCTGCTTTGGATAAAACTGTGTATTTTCAAATAATTTATTCAAATACCCGGAAATCTTTAATGGAACAAAGTTTTGTAAAAAGTATGCATGTCCATGGACAAATAAGAAACTAATAGTAATAGCTCAGACCATCGTGTTGAGCGTTCAGGGAATCCAAGCCGAGTGGCAGTGGAAATAATTCATCTTGGCCCTCGGGTCCATAGTCAATTCGAAGTGGAACGCACATGGAATTAATTGAATTAGGAACATTGTTGTTGTTGTTTGTCATTGATGTTCTCTAAAAAAGCAACAAAATTATATCGTAAAAATACATTAACCGTTTTACAAAGTAGAATTTTGCAAATTACCAATTTCTTTGACTCTGACAAACAGAAGGTACAAATTTTAGTCTGGTGCTCTGAATTCGGATCCGAGGGTGAATGGCCAAATTCATTTAACCCTTGAGAGCATGGCAAATCTGGATACAGCAAGTGGGAGATTAAAGTTACTGAGAAATTCTAGGTATGGTATTGTTAAGAATACGATTTGTACTCAGTTTACCTGTCAAATGAAGTTGAGAAGATAAATGTGAAATGTAGGATGTGGCAAGCCTGAGTGTTTCAATCTTTGATAATTTTCGATCCGCTGGTTCCGTTGGGATTAACGTTCTGAGGGAAGTGAAGGCTGTGTTTACACTGAAAGGTCAAAAGTATCCTAAATTAAAGATTTATCACTGCTAAGAGCCTATTCATGTCATGTGAGGGTGATTTACTTGGACAAGGAAATAAATTTTAAATATTGATATAATTTAAAATTATTCATGTCATGACTCAATCCGCATTGATTTTTTAAAGATTTCATAAAAACTAGTCCATAAATTTAAATTTTAGGCGTGAGCCGCCCAAATTTATACTTATTCGAAATTATTTGCAAAATATTAAAAAAGTTGTGTACCTTTGTGTTTTTTCCTTTTCCCGACTATTGACTCCTAAACCCTGATTTCCGGTTCCACCACTACCATTACCCATGAGCGTGACTGCTGTTGCTCCGTTTTTTCTTGTCTTGGCTGCCTGTTGAAATTGTCCATTTCCATTACGACCATTTCCTCTTCCTTTTCCACCACCGCGAGTTGATTTGTTCCTGTTTGTCGGCATTTTACCACCTCCATTATTCCCATTCCCAGTCTCACAGTAATTATTGTTATAATTTGCACTTCCACCTCCACCTGAGGACACCATATTTCCAGTTCCAGTCGTGTTCGTATAATCCTGACCGATCATTTGGGGTTGGACGGAAGATGCACTATTCATGGAACTATTGCAATTTGAACCACTGTAATATTTTCCCATCACAAACACTGTGCATGGAGCAGCAAAGGAATCTGCAGCTGGTCTTATTAATACTGACGAGGAATCGATAAGGAAAACTAAAATTTCCAGCTAAAAGATTCTTTATCACTTGCTCTGCTCTTTAACCCTTTGACGTTCTCGACCTTTTCTAGACACTTGCACTGCACGAGAGAGAAAATAGTCAACTCAACTCAACTCAGTACCCCTTTCCTTACTCCTTCAAAATCTTCTTGAGATTAGGGGCGATGTAAATAAATGCGACGAATTGGAATATAACGTATGAGACTCATTGGCAGCCAGCTGGATTTTCAGCCTTATACAGTGTTTATTTAGTGTTAATTAAACTTGAAGGACAGGCCAAGCCAAGCCAATGCTCAAGCCCATGTGGATATTTAGGCATGGATGGGGTATGTGCTGAGTTCTGCGTTTTGGATCTGAACTGAATCACCCCATTCAATTATTGAACTGATTGAGGAAATGAAACTAAATTAACTGCTGCTGTCTGCTACTGAGAAGTTTTCCATTTGCCTTGCCTTAACCTTCTGCTGACTCTCTGCCTATTTGCCTTCCTCTCAATTTCAATTTGAATCTCAGACTAAATGTCTGACATGGTCCTGGTAATTCTCCGTCATGTCAGTAAGTTGAGTTTCTAAAAGAGTTTTTGTACAGATGTGACTTTTGAGATTTTAGCAATACGTGCAAGGAAAGGATAGACCACCAGTACAACTACATAACCACATGGCCTGAGCTGGGCTGGCTAACCAATATTACATTTTACATGGGTGTGAATGTGAATGAGACAGGCATAGGCACAGATTGGTTGAAGTGGATTTGGGCTAATGCTAAAGTCAAAATTGACTTGGCTTGAACACTATTGCCATTGCATTGAGATTTCACGTCAAGTCAACCCATACTCGAGCGTGGCTGGAAGAACGATCAAATTATGAACTTGTTGTTGACACAGTGTCAACGGTTGAGGAATTTGGGGTTTGGGAATGGAATGATGATGATGATGATGATGATGAAGGCGGAAGACATATGAGTAAACCCGTTCTTCCAAGATCAGGCACCTGCATTAGATATATATGATTTATGTCATATGAATATTTTTTCTGAAAAGCCACGAATTTTGTTAATTTGAAATTAAATTTTCATCGATAATTTCGGCCTTTCCCTGAAACTAAATATTTTTACATGAGAAAACTTGGACTATGATCCAAAACCAATGGAAAGTCAGAAAAAGTATTGAACAGATTGAAATTTTGTTTTAAACTTATTCCAGATGTGAATGCATAGCATAACAGAGCGGAGCAGATGGATAAAATACGGTGTAGAGTAATTCACACTAAAATCTCAGAATTAAATGTTTTCTTTAACCCTCGGGTTACGTTTCCTTTCTACGTACGCAAAACAAAAAGGCAGTAGCAGCGGCAGCAATATCAAATAGGCTAGGCTCAGGCTCGGCAATCCGAAACCGATAATGTACATAGTAACCCTTGTCCCTTGTTCTTTGTGCATCTGCATCTGGGGGGTCAGGCTTTAGAAATAAACGCAAGTGTTTGACCTTTCCCATCCGGACATATGGTTTCGCTTGCCCTTTCCACTTGCTCCGATCTCTACTGAAAGGGCCCACTCAGGCAAATGAAGTCAATTTCAGGGCTCAGAGTCAGAATATAAATTATAAGAAATGAGTAATTTTGAATATCTATATTGTAGATGTAAGTTTTCTTTTTTGGGATTCTGTATTTTCCTTGCCCTATGAGTCAGGATGGGTCCCCATTGTTTTTGCGAGATGAAAATAAGTTTGAGTCACACAAAAGTCGTAAGTCAAGTCGCAGGTGTTTAATTTGTTTATTAGTTGCCGACACTGCGACTCTACTGCATGGGTCGTAAAAACAATACATAAGCTCTTTTCTTTGCTTAACTGAACTTTTTCTTGGCTATGCTAAATACGAAAATACACAAATGTAATATTTTTCCTTAAGGTATTGACTTGGACTTTGCTCAAACTCACAAGTCACAAACAACTCATGGTTAGACAGAATCTGTGGAAAATCTTTGGAATTGTGTAGTTGACAATTATTTCCGGAATTTCAATGTCACAGCACAGCAATAAACTTTATTCTGTGCTTTACGCAATGCATTGCGTTTTAACGCAGAAATTGTGATCGTACTAGTTGAAAATAAGAAAAACACGAGGAATTTGGTTTTAGGAACATTTTATTGATGTTCGTGCGCTCAGAATTCAAAACATACATACATATTTGAACTGGAGAAACCGATTATATGAAAAAAGTATACAAATGCCATTTGTCGATGTTGTTATGCTAGCTGCCTGCCAATACTATTAAAAATATATTCTATTCTACTTGATTTAATTGATATTCATGTTTAAAGGTCAATTCGTTTAGAATGCAACCTCTCCTGCGGTCTCAACCTCTGGGAGTGGGACTGGTTCACTGGCATAGTAGTGGATATCAGGCTTGGGGATATCTACGACCTATTTCAATAATTAAACAATTCATTAATTAGGAATTGAATCGAATCAAATAAGAAATACATTTGTTAATTAAAATAATGTTTGTTTTAACTTACGATATGATCATCCTCGAGTCCGTATTTGCGGAGTACTTCAACTCCATCGATGTCTATAAATAAACAGAAATGGTTCAAAATTAGAACATGAAAAAAATTAGGCTATACTAATTTATATGCGGGTAAAAGTGTCAAAAAAGTGAGCATATGTTTATACATATCAAAACACCTACAGTAGAAATAGTTTCGGATTTAAAAATTGCGAATTTCTAAATGGAATTCTCTAATTTAAAAATAAATGAATGGTGACTTACTCAAATCAGCCAAATCCAAAGATTGGACGACGGATAGGGCAACAAGTGCCAGGGTCAAGGCGAGTAAGAAACGCATGATGGATGGGCGTGAAGAATCCTTGCACAATTCCTTTACAAATCAATCCTACCAGGTCCTTTTATACACGCGTCCTAATCTCTAGGCTCTTCGGTTTCATTCCTTTATGGCCCAATTAAAAGTTGAAAATTGGAATAGCAATCAGTAAGTTTCTTTAAACTACAGGAAGCCGCGTACTCCTTTTATACACGCGTCCTAATCTCTAGGCTCTTCGGTTTCATTCCTTTATGGCCCAATTAAAAGTTGAAAATTGGAATAGCAATCAGTAAGTTTCTTTAAACTACAGGAAGCCGCCTACCGCAGAGGTTTGATTTTGATCATTTTAGTATGCTGCGGTTATCCCTCGACGTGTCGTGTCTAATAGGTAAGCGGCATGCCTGATATGTTCAACAAACGCCTGATCCGATTTTTCATCACCGCACCGCAAAAAAATGTGTCCTGCTCATGCCGAGGCCCACCCGAAAGAGTATTTTGATCTGCCGTCCGAATATTCTTAGAATATATCATGTCCTGTCTTTTAATTGCAATACTGATAAGAATATGGACATCGACTAAAGTAAAACCGAGACAAATACATGCCGCCATAGCTCTAGTAGTCTGTAGTGCGCAATGATTTGTGTATTTTATCTCAAAGTGACCAGAATCCGCTCTGATAATCAGTCTCGGGGCCTAAGAATGGAAAATTACTCAATACCTATTAAGTCATGCCGATTTTGATGAAGAACTCTTATGTAAATAATTAAATGCAACGTATGCTTAGATTTATACGAGATTTTTAAATTTTATATTCACCATATTCACACAGGTGCACTTCGGTTTCAATTTTCAATTTTTTTTCGACGAAAATGAATTAGACATAAGTTCAGAACTTGTTTTTTTGTTTGGTGTTGTTTGGAACACTTTCAGTAGATGTTTATTGGTTCATGCGTTTAGAATTCAAATCACAGAGAATTTGCAGATCCATAAATTGAAACAATAAGAAATAAAAAGTATAAACAAAAGTATACAAATGCCTTATATGATGTTGCTAGCTGCCTGCCAAATGCTATCAAAAAAATATATATCTTAATATTTTATTTTAAGTTGTCCATTTAGATGTTGATTAGAATGGGACTTCTTCTGCTTCAGCTGGTGCTGGAAGTGCAACTGGTTCACTGGCATAGTAGTGAATGTCAGGTTTTGGCACATCAACGACCTGGAATTTCAAAAATTATAATGAATTACAAAATGAATTTTTAAAACTGATAAAATTTTGAACTTACAATGTGATCATCTCCAAGTCCTTCCTTGCGGAGAACTTCGATACCATCGATATCTGAAATTAGTAGAAAAGCAGTGTAAAATTAAACCCTAGTTCAGAATTTTGAGATGCGAAATTTTCCAAAATTTTAATTTGACTCACCCAAATCTGCCAAGTCCAATGCTTGAACAGTTGAAATGGCAACTAGTGCCAGGGTCAAGATCAGTAAAAAACGCATGATGACTGGAAGCGAAGAATCCTTTTTCAAATCCTTTCTGCTCCTAATTGGATCATGGGTATTTATATTCATTCCGAGTCGGGATTATCCCTTTGTTGTGAATTGCTAATTGAATAAATTATCAAAATAAAACGGAAACCACATAAATAAACTCAAACACATTTCGCAGGCGTACGCATTGAGCACGTCGTGTTCATGTTGCTCCGTAACCGTGACATACCGAAAGGATTAATTAGCAGGTTCATAATATGTTCTGATCGTGTTAGCTTATAAAAATATGACATAAAGCTATTAGCTAGTTTGCCGAATGATAAGAAAGCGTCAGAGCAATAAGAATCGAGACGGTTCGGTCGGTCGAGAAGTAAAACGTGAATCCGGCCCTGGTTATTTTGTCGCACGGCAGGCGTAATCAATTTCATCATCCACACGACCACGAAAAGAGCTGTACGAAATTGCATTGTGTAATTCTCGTAATGAACAACTCTTTCTGATAATGTTAAATTGTAAAACAATTAGACTCGAGTCGCATAGAATAATGTGAAATTCAGCATAATATACAATACAACTAAATAGATAAAATCTTAATGCGAATTTAAAATTTTCAGTTGATAAGCTTGAAAAAATAAAATATTCTCAATAGCGAAATCTTTGTGACTTGTCTTTGCTTCAAAGGCCATACTGTTAATAACCATAACAGGAATAAGTTCATATTCAATTCAGGTCACTCACCACTCGCCTTCACTAAAAACAAACTTTTCACTCACTTCCCACTTGAGAAGACCAAAAATGGACAAATCCGCACCTCTCCCTAGTATTTAGCCTTTCTTGCCCACACATATGGCATTAAAAATCAAACGTAACGTAAAGAATACGTTTAATATTAAAGATTTTTATACGAAATTACCTTTGTACACCTCAGTTCAATAAGATCAAGCGAACTCAAAAGACGTGAGCCGGTCATCTCTTGGCTTGGCTGGCCAAGAGACCTCAGGTCAGGATTTTAATATTCTACCCGGGTCTCTTGGCCAGAATTATTAAAAGTACGACTGTATGTTAACATTACATTCAAATATAATACCTACGTCGGTTTAAATTTGACTTACTTAAATTAAAGTAATCTGTTGATATCTGTAGATGGTAGAAACAGATCGTCTTGAAAAGAGTCAGTTTCAGCTAAAAGCTGAAGTGCTTGTGACATACTCCGAGACATGGTTCAACTTCGAATTTTAATCTGCAAAGGTAATTATGCAATAGTAATTACGTCGGTTTAAATTTGACTTACTTAAATTAAAGTAATCTGTTGATATCTGTAGATGGTGGAAAGGTGTGAAAGTCAACTTCGAATTTTAATCTGCAAAGGTAATTATGCAATAGTAAAAATTGTTTATAGTCATTTCACAAAGATATTTTCCACATTTCAGAAAAAAATGCAAATTAATTTAATTCATGATGATATTTCCATGCTGAGTTCAGCATACAAGGCTCAGTTTTCTTTGTTCTGTGCTGTCCATTTTGTGTGTGAGGTAAAACTTTAATTTTTCTTTTTTACTGAAAATGACATTGTTAATTGATATAATCGTCTACTATCTGTCATCTTTTAGGTTGTTAACAGTACCGTGATGCCCAATTCTCAACAAGTGCCATCAAGAACTCAGCTGTACATGCAAAATAAGGTTTTTGACATATTTTGAAAAGAATTGGCTGTCTTGTTTCCCAAAGAGGACTACGAAGTTCAAAATCTACCCTGTGTGGTCACTGCTTGTGTCCTTTTCGACGGAATGACCATATGTGACAAGATATTTTGTGAATTGTCGAAACTGTATTAGATTGCCAAATCATGTGTATGTCAAGTTAATTTGTGCAATAACTTAATGTTGAGTTTTTGAGATCTGTAGAACGAGCCAATTAGTCATCGGAAACATTTTCTCAGAAACAAACAGAAAAACAGAACAAAAAACAGACGAAAAAACGGTATAAACGCAAAGCAATACAAAATGGATTCACTTATGAATAGCCAAATGGAGCAGACATGGCTTAATTTAGAGGCATTTGTAAATCAACCAATACTCTCCCATAGCGAGAACGATAATGGTGAAAATGACGATGCAATGGATTCAAATTTTGAGGATTCTTTAGAGACAGGATTGGAATTAAATTATGTAAATGAATATTCTGATTACGACGAAATTAATTGTCTGTACGATGATCAATTCGCAGACTATGATTTCGAGGAATCAGACTATGTTGTTAATTATGAACAATTGCAAGAGGATGAAGAAATTGTTCCGAGTGAACAAACTTCTTCTCCCAATGCAAATCATGTACAAAATGTTCCTGGGATGGTTGTCATTAGTCCTGACCTTGTTGTTCCTTGGAATCAAAATCTGGCTGAAGCTATTTGGGGTTCCACCAGTGCAGATTTTGATTTTGAAAATTTTGTTGTTTTTCTAAACTCTCGAAGGGATTAGAAATGTCAATGCTCAGCAAAGCATTGCGCTATCCTGTTGTATGTGACATCTCATTGACGGAGAGTGTAAACTTGTGATTTGTTTTCTAATTAAAGATAAAATCTAATAAAAACTACAAAATAAGAAAAAAGAAAATTCACAAGTTGTATAGTTCATATTTATCCGGAGGTTACAACATTACAAAGATGAGAGAAACTGTTCTCATTTCTAGGCTTATAGTTTGCATTATATTGACATTTTGATTGACTTGCTATCATCATTCAAATTTTGACAAAGAAACTACGTCAAAAGAAAAATTGATTGAGCAATGTGGTATGTCCCAAAATCATTTTCAATTTTGCAGGTCAGTAGTTGCCTTACATAAGGAGATTTCGGATTAAATTCCCAGAACAAGTAGCTTAACATTTCGTATTCAATAAGTTCTTCAGTGTGATTTGATTATATCAAAAATTTCACTTTTTACTACAACTTAATTTTGAATTATGGCTGTGCATTGTATTGCACGTATTACATTCCTCTATGCCACTACGATTGGGATTTGTATCAATTCATACGGTAAGAAACTTTGGTTGAGCTAACCACAAATTAATCAATACAGCAAACACACGTCGATTAGAAATTACATACTCGTAACCATATAAAAAAGTAATACATACACCTTTACTCAACATAGGGGAAATAGAAGAGGTGGAACCTGACGATGCTAAGAATCTGCATCAAAAGCTTTACTTGGATCTTTTTACTACTGAAAATGAAAGACGAATTATAGATAAGGGCCGATTTGCTGATTCTGATTATGATATCGACCATGCTTTCAAAGGTTGTTCGCGAGGGTCATTTTTTTATTCTTTCAATGAGGATTGCCAGAGAGCAATTGTTACAGTTGAGGAATTATTGTTAGGTCAGTATCAATCTTAATAAACTCAGCATGCACATTTAAGTAAATTTACTCAAATTTTAAAATCACATCAGCCCAAAGGAAGACCTTGGATTTGATTAAGCTTGCAAGAAAACTAAGGGATCATCCAAACATTCATCCAAAAGTCTGGTATTCTGCATTGACGACTGTGACATTGGAACGCCATGATTTAAGAGGATTGTGGAAACCAGCACCCGTAGACATAATTCCAGACACGTTTGTTAATGCATTGGCCATTGAAGAAGCTGAAACTCAGATTCAACGTGAAGGAGATGAGGTTGTAAATTTAATAATTTCCTAAAATGACGACTTGGCCCAAGAACTTCTTATAACAGAAATGCATTATACTGGACGAGAAGTTTGGGGAGGATAACCTCAAGGAAAATCTGTTGTGGTATTTTCGTGAAGACATTCAAGCTAATTCTCAACATTGGTTTTGGCATTTGAACTATCCGACGAGACCACCTAAAGGTACAATTCGTGGGGATCGAAGGGGTGAACTTTTCTGGTATTTCCATCGTAGTGTACTCCAAAGGTAAAAATGCAATAATGCAAACTTCATAAAGCGATTTTGTAATTGCGTTACGTCTCGTAAGATACACAGCCGAACGCCTTGCACATGGAATGGGTCGTATTAAGAGTCTTCAATTTAATAGTGGAGTTGTCATATTGGAGGAAGGCTACAATCCACACTTGAGCGATAGTCTGTCTCAAGGTACTTGGGATAGTCGCCAACCGTTCTCACGAATGCCTGTAACAAAATGACATTATCTTTTAATGATAAATACCTGCATTACCATCCTTTTCTACAGGAATCAATTCTGAATGGAAGGTCCACTTTGAATGAGACTTTAATTTGGCGTGCTCGCATTTTAAAAAGCATTGATCAGGGAACGTTTACATACGTAAGTTGAATGTTACTCGAATTTCTCTAAAGTTAACCCAATTGGTACATAATTTCTTAGCCCAATCGAACAGAACCAATTAAAGCTCTAAATGGAAGTGATGCCTTAGCTGACCTTTTGGAAGCAACTATTTATTCTCTGAATATCCCATATTATGGAAATTTTCATAATATGGGCCACAACTTGATTGCAGCTGTGAATGATCCGACTATGGTAAAAAGAAATGAAGCTTAACTTTTTAACGAATATGCAAATGCATACGTATAATTTGTTTATCTTTTCAAATTTTTCAGAGAGTCAAGCTCGGTGTTATGTCCGACTCAACCGTCGCAATGCGGGATCCTATATTTTACAGATGGCACAATACCGTTAATGACATTTACGAACGCTATCAACGAACTTTACCGCCCTACCAACTTTCAACAGTTTAGGAATTTTTATCTTCATGTAAATTAGATGTGATTTTGAATGACTGATGTTTTAATTTTCCAGGGTGATTTCCCTTTACTGTGGGAAGGAGTGGAATTAGCCGCAGTCGAATTATTTTCAACATCTCGACGTGCAAACGGCATGGGCACGGGCACACTTCAAACGTTTTGGTCTATTAAGCCATTTAGCTTGAAGCGACGACTTGACAATAGCGAGACTACAAGACCTCCAATCCAGATTTGTGCAAAGCATTTGAATCATGAAGACTTTGGTTATCATCTCGTCGTGAATTTGGTAACGGCTTGGATTGACCTGACCCTTGGAATTTACATATACACGTTGTATCTGGATTTATTGCTTTAGGACCAGGAGCTACACTCATCTAACAAAAACGCAACGGTTCGGATATTTATGGCTCCACGTTTCTCTGAGTCTGGGCATAGATTTACATTCGAAGAGCAAAGAACTTTATTTTTTCCGATGGATCTATTTAAAACTACACGTATGTAGTATGATTTTCGCATTTTTTGAAATTAATGATTCTTTCTTCGTATTGTATAGTTAAACCGGGAATGAATGTAATTATGCGATATGCGTCAGAATCTACCTTAGCAAGTCCATGGGAACAAACTCTGAACAATTTAGAAGGAACTGTCCCAATTAGCCGTCCTCTTTGTGGTTGTGGATGGCCACAGCATTTGCTCCTTCCCAAAGGAAATTCAGAAGGGATGGACTTTGACATTTTTGCAATGGTTACGAATGGAGATCAAGACATGGTTACACCAGGGGAGTCTTATGAAGAGGATAGTTCGACTTCCTGCCGTTCTGCTCCTCTACTTTGTGGAATATTAGGGAAGAAATATCCAGACACAAGGCCAATGGGCTATCCCTTGGACCGAAAGGCTTTCCAGGTGATACAGTACTACGATGATTGGACTTCAGTCATTAGACCAATGCGTGATCTGGATGAATATGTGGGTTGGGTACCCAATATGGCGACTGCCCAAGTAAGTCAGCCTTATATTCTTAGTTAATTCATGAAAAAGTTTTTGTATAACTTACAATTTTGTTTTCAGGTCAAAATTGTTCATGATAATAGCATCAGGAGCTAATTATGGAATGTAACTCTCGCTTTACATGTGTAATATTAGAAATTACAGCTGATTTTGGAAAATCCCAAGTCGTTTTGTCGAAAATAAAGGCAGAGTCGGAATAATTGTTCATTCTAGTTCCATAGTTCTTAATAAATGACACACAAGATGATACTTTTATTCACACACGTTATAATGACTTCACGGAACACTTCGCTTTGTTTTTAAATACTCATTGATCGGTTCTGTTGGTATTGTTAATTTACAAAACTTTATTTTTAACCTATCTATTTACAATGACGGCAGAACAGCGCTGAGCAATGAAATCCCTGGACTAAAAAGTTCCTTTTCCTTTTTTTACCCTTATTTTTTTGCGGTTAGTCAGTTAAACCTTGAAAGAGTCATAGGTTCAAGCCGTATCTTCAAAGTTCAAATAAATTACTAGCATAAACTATTCTAAAAGTTTCCGTGAAAATTTTCTTTAAAAGAGTTTCGTCTAAGTTTCTAGTACAATTCCACTGGAGCTAATAACATCAATTTAACACTTTTTAGCAACCATTTTTTTAAACAAAATAACTTTTCATCTATAAATTACAAAAGCTAATACTGCATAGATTTCCGCACGTTGCATATTTTAGCGTTGTATTACATAAGTCAAAGTACAGCCAAAATATTATTTCATCACATCAACGCAACCTTGACAAGTCAGGGAACTTTATAATTTATTCAAACTTATTTAACTCTTAAGTGCTGTCTTGTCACAATAACATCTTGTCGTGTGTGTGAAATTCTGTTCCTGTTGTGGGATATCGGATAATCTACAAGCTGAAAGGTTGAGTGAGTGGGTTGAACTGAATTCTCAAATTTAACCAACGCTTTGTTCTTAGCGTCACTTTAGTCTTGATAAGTTTACTAGGAACGCTTAATAATTTTTTTACAGTTAGCAAAAGTAAATTTTCCAAAATGTTTCAAATTTTACAATGGCAATCAAAACGAACATTTATTGACAGAATTCGCGACACACTTTGGCTTGGAAGTGTGCTGAAACTACTGCCGTATAATTGGGATCCAATTCAGAACGTATTTCTTGAGACGTCATCTTGGAACACTTGGCGACTTATGGCCTTCATCGATGTTCTATTACGATGTGGAAAAT